>WNWK01006105.1:0-110254 GCA_009830355.1 Cherax destructor | reverse complement strand
ATCCAAACGTCGTATAATCCTGATGATTTCTAGCAACTCGTACCACCAAGCTCAGAGTGTTTTCAGAAGAATCTGTGAAACGCTCCATAAGTCACAGCAGAATTTACTAGAGTAACTAATTCCCGAGCTAAACTGACTAAAATTAAATTAGGTTCGAGAGTAATGATTACTAACTTTAATAAAACTTCTGCAATGCCTAAACTAGACCAAAAGTTTGTTGGCCCATATCAAGTAGTCGAACATATCAATGGCAATAAGTATAAAGTTAGAGAAATTAGTACGGGTCAGTGTAAAGACTCGCATTTAGATCATATGAAGTTAGTATGTGATAAAAGACGAAGTCCCTGACAACCAAACTGTTGTGACTGACCCTGCATCTTCAACTTCTAGTAGAGAGTCATAGGAACAACCTGATTGTTGTTACTCCTTGTGTACACGGCAAGTATTGAAAAATCCTCAACTTTCTTGAGTAAATACCCATGTAGAAGCTAATCAACCTAGGTATGAGTTGCCAGTTGCAAAAGATTTTGATCCACCCAAAGATGATAACCATTCTGCATATGTAAATCTTACCCTAGCAGAGTTGGGGTTAAATGTAAATAGACTGTATAATTAGATGATTGAATTAAGAGAAATTGTCAACTTTGTGTTTTGTTATAAGATGTTCAATATCTAGAATTTTTTTTGTGTGCATTCATGTTCCCTCCGGGTTCTGAGTTTTAACAGTTGACCATGTGCACCAAGTCTCTCTTTTCTGTTAAAAACTTCTTCCTTGTAAATATATTTATTCTTCCTCAGAATCCGATGAGTGCATGAATACAGATTGCTAGATCAAAATTGTAAATTGTATTTGTAATATATATATATATATATATATATATATATATATATATATATATATATATATATTTTTTTTTTATATATATATATAATGCATTACCTCAAGATCCAATAAAATTCTCTTAAGAACCAATAACTCAAGAAGTGTGATAGTACGATTAATCTTGATTAGTTCTAAGTTATGTGTTTGCTATTGTATTGATTCACTCCATTGCCACCTGTCTGTTAGCCTATAGAGTTGTCTAGTGTGCTCAGACGTCATACATAACATGGCCGAGCTGTCGTGTCAGTAATATGCATACACTTGTGTAGTGTATTACAGTATAAGTAACCCCAGATGTTACATGTATGCTTCCTTGTTACTTGTGACGTCAGAAGCCCCGCACCATGTGGGTACTACGTCAGAGGTCTTGCTCTCACAACCGCCTTAGACCTATCCTAGAACAGACATGGCCTGGTATCTCTCCCTCACAGACTCCGTTAATATACCAGTAACCAACCAACAGAGTGTGACCTTTGTCTACCATTTTATCTCTCGAACCCTTCCCGATATATATATATATATATATATATATATATATATATATATATATATATATAATAATTTAAATATATATATATATTGTCGATTAGGTAAAACTTGAGATTTTGGCTTAAATAGCAACGCTCTACTTGCCATATAAGACAAGTGAAAATTTGTATGCAATAATTTCGCCAAAATCATTCTGAACATAACGAAAAAATATATTTCATTGTGTTTGTTTATTATTAAATTAATGTTAACGTATCTAAAATATATTTAGTTAGAGGTTAGGTCTCACAATTAAATTCGCTTAATTGTAATATAGTTAAGTAGGTTTTAAAGTTTTTTGAGTCAATTAAAATTTTACAGTTTACATAAATGAAAAAAATATATCTTTAATATATAAGAAGAAATTTTAGAATATGGACTTATAATTTTAGAGAGTTCTTGCAATTGCCATTTTCTAATCGGTCTGACATATTCTATATACTATTATGTGATTTATATATATATATATATATATATATATATATATATATATATATATATGTTGTGCCGATTAGGTAAAACTGGTCAATTAGTAAGAACTCATCTAAAATTAAGTCCTTATACATTTAAAGATATATTTTTTTCATTTTTGTTAATGTAAGAATTTATAATTTTGTACCAAGAGAAACTTTGAAAACCTACCTAACCTTATTACAACAAACGCAATTTAATTTAGCCTAATCTAACTAAATATATTTTAGATACGTTAACATTAATTTATTAATAAACAAACACAATGAAATATATTTTTTTCGTTATGTTCAAAATGATTTTGGCGAAATTATTGCATACACAAATTTTCGCTTGTCTTATATGGCAAGGTGAGCGTTGAAATTTAAGCCAAAATCGCAAGTTTTACCTAATCGGCACGACATATATTTATAATATATTTCATTGTGTTTTTTATTATTAAATTATTGTAAACGTATGTAAAATATATTTAGTTGGGTTAGACTAAATTAAATTGCGCTTGTTATAATAAGGTTAAGTAAGTTTTCTAAGATTCTTTTGGTGCAAAAGTATAATTTTTTACATTAACATTAATTAAAAAAAAAACATATCTTTAAACGTATAAGTGAAAATGTTAGAAAGGACGTAATTTAAAATGAGTTTTTGCTAATTGACCAGTTTTACCTATTAGGCACGACATATATATAACGTGCCGAATAGGTAAAATTGTTCAATTAGAAAGAACTAATTTAAAATTAAACCCTTTCTAAAATTTTCTCTTATACGATTAAAAATGTATTTTTTTCATTTATATTAATATAAAAATTAATGATTTTGTACCAAAAGAATCTTAGAAAACTTACCTAACCTATGCACAATTTAATTTAGCCTAATCCAACTAAATATATTTTATATAGGTTTACAATAATTTAATAACAAACACACTGAAATAGAAAAAAATGCTAGATTCAGAATGTTTTTTTGCGAAATTTTTGCATGCACATTTTTTCGCTTGCCCTATTCGGCATGAAGTGCGTTACTATTTAAGCCAAAAATCGCAAGTTTTACGTATTCGGCACGACGTATATATACATATATGTGCTTTGTTGGCAGATACGTATGATTTGCTGGTGATGTGTGGATCGATGGCTCCAGGTCACATTCCAGCTGAATGTGTTGAAGATTTTATCCGTGTTACAAAGCCAGGTAAGTGCTTCTGTATTGCCCTTAGTTACCATAATAGGTGGAATAATACTCTTTCTATTCCAAATAAGAACTAATAAATTAATCAGTCACATTTGCAGTCATACGGAACATTTATTGACACCGCTCCGTTCAGTGGGTTTATCATGCCAAAAGCGGATAAGCCTAGTAAGGTAAAGTAAGGAAATGAATGATAGTGAAAATCAGTGACTGTTTGTGCGATTCAAGACTAGTCACGATGATTCATATACGTTCTAAAAGTTTTTTAACAAGCTCGACTTTATTGTAGAAAATTAGAAATCATTATTTTTGGTTAAAGTTGTTGAAAATACTGATGTTTAGTGATTAATCGACTCTTCTTCTCTGGGTGTCGTACTCTTTGGCAATTTCTAGTACACTTTTGTACTTTATTTCCTGGTTATATCCAATAATCTCGAATAAGCGGTACAAGATGCAAAACAACAGTGCGCGAGTTGAATGATAGCTCTAGGACTTTCGTGTTGCCTGGAGCTATCATTCTACTCCCTCTGTGGCTTTACACACACACACACACACAGAGGAGCTATGACTCGACCCCTGGAAGCTCAACTAGGTGAGTACACACTTCCATGTCTCCGTCAGCGTCACCATCTGTGACCCAGATATTTGCAGCAGCCTTCAGAGCACATATATCCTCACCTTCCTTGAAGCCATGTAGTCTATGAACTTGATTTAAGTTGTAAAAATTGAATTAACGAAGAACTTGAAATCATATAAATAAACACTCTGTTTAACATGTGTTTGGTGATTCATATAGTAATGTTTATTTAAACATATATTAGTTGGGAAAAGATAAACCTTGAACTGACACGTTCTACGAGATCTATGAATATGTATATTTAGAAATGTAATTATTCCATTCACCTCACATTTCACAATGAACGTAATGGAAGGGATCAGCATGTTAAATCTGGGTAAAAGTCTTTAGGACTCTCAAAACAAGGCCACATACAGAGCACATCATCCACATGCCTCAACCATTTAGTACTTTTAGGATGTTTTAAAGTATTTTGGTCTGTGACCAGGCCTCATGGTGGATCAGAGCCTGATCAACATGGCTGTTACTGTTGGCCGCACGCAAACCGATGTACGAACCACAGCCCGGCTGATCAGGTACTGACTTTAGGTGCCTGTCCAGCACCTTCTTGAAGACAGCCAGGGGTTCATTGGTAATCCCCCTTATGTATGCTGAGAGGCAGTTGAACAGTCTTGGGCTCCTGACTCTTATTGTGTTGTCTCTTATGCTAGTGGCACCCTACTTTTCACTGCGGGGATGTTGCATCGTCTGCCAAATCTTTTGCTTTTATACAGAGTGATTTTCGTGTGCAAGTTTGATACTAATCCCTCTAGGATTTTCCAAGTGTATATAATCATGTATCTCTCTCGACTGCATTCTAGGGAGTAAAGGTTGAAAAACCTTAAGGGTTCCCAGTAATTGAGGTGTTTAATCAGTTATGCGTGCCGTGAAGGTTCTCTGTACATTTTCTAGGTCAACAATTTCACCTGCCCTAAAAGGTGCTGTTAGTGTGCAGCAATATTCCAGCCTAGATAAAACAAGTGACCTGAAGAGTGTCATCATGGGCTTGGCATCCCTTGTTTTGAAGGTTCTCATTATCCATCCTGTCATTTTTCTAGCAGATGCTATTTATGCACTGTTATGGTCTTTGAGGGTGAGATCCTCTGACATGATCACGCCCAGGTCTTTTACATTAGTTTTTCGCTCTTTTGTATGGTTGGAATTTTTATAATCTGATATAGTTTTAATTTCCTCAAATTTTCTTTATCAGAGTATTTGAAATTTCTAATCAATGAACTTCATATTGTTTTATATGATGTCCACCTGAAGTCTTACTGTGTCTTCAATGGAGGACACGGTCATGAAAATTCGGTGTCATCTGCAAAGGATGTGGCTTACATCCCTGTCTATGTCAGATATGAGAATGAGGAACAGAATGGGAACTAGTACTGTGCCTTGTGGAACAGAGCTTTTCACCATAGCCGCCTCAGACTTTACTCTGTTTATTACTACTCTTTGTGTTGTATTTGGTAGGAAATTATTGATCCATTTACCAACTTTTCCTGTTATTCCTTTATCACGCATTTTGTGCGCTATTACACCATGGTCACACTTGTCAAAGGCTTTTGACAAGTGTGTGTACTATGTACATTTTGTTTGTCTTCTAAAGCATACAGGACCATATCATAGTGGTCCAGTAGTTGGTTAGACCGGAGTGACCTGCTCTAAACCCATGTTGCCTTGGGATGTGTAACTGATGGAAATCTAGAAGGGGAAATAACCTACTTGACTTGGTTCTGGCAAACAAAGAAACCCTTGTTATTAATTTAGAAATTACAGAGGAACTCAGCACAAGCGACCACAAATCAATTACCTTTAACATTGAATGGATGTATGATAGAAGGGATACTTCAGTAACAGTCCCAGGTTTTCGCTTAGCTGATTACAATGGTCATAGAGAACACTTATCATATGTGGACTGGGGTAAAGAAGAGAGCTATCAATATGACAGTTTTCTGAACACTATACAGGCTGTCCAAAGAACGTTTATCTCGTATAAAGAAATTAGATCAAGTACAAATGACCCAAAATGGAATAATAGGCTCAATTATCTTTTGGGGCAGAAGAAAGGAATTTATAGGTGCATATAAAAAGGTGAGCGTCATCTTATAAATCAGTATACTGACATTAAAAGGGACGTTAAAAAGGGGATAAGAAAAGCTAAACAATACTATAAAATTAAAGTTGCTAGGAAACAAAAACTAACCCAAAGTTTTTCCAGATTTGTAGAATAAAATTAAGGACAAGATAGGTCCCCTTAAAAATAAATCTGGGCATCTTACTAACAAGGAGAATGATATGTGCTCTATTTTTAATAATTATTTTCTCTCGGTTGTCACACAGGAAGACACAAATTATATCCCAGTAATTATTTTTATAGTGACCCTGAAAAGATAAATGATGTAATATCAGTTACTAGCGAAATGCTGTGAAACAAGTAGACCGATGGAAACAAAATAAATCGCCGGGTCCTGATGAACTTTTTGCAAGGGTTCTTAAGGAATGCAAATTAAAACTCTGTGAACCATTAACTAACATTTTTAATTTATCTCTTCAAACAGGTGTAGTGTCTGATATATGGAAGATGGCTAATATAATTCCTATTTTTAAAGCAGGGAACAAGTCACTACCGTCAAATTACTGCCCAATAAGCCTGACCTCAATTGCAGGCAAATTACTAGAATGAATTATAGTTGATATTATAAGAAGCCATCTGGAAAACATAATTTGATTAATGATACTCAGCATGGATTCACGAAGGGCCGTTCCTGCCTAACTAATTTATTAACTTTCTTCGGTAAAGCTTTTGAGGCTGTTGATCACGATAAACAATTCGATATTGCTTATTTAGACTTTAGTAAGGCCTTTGATAGAGTTCCGCACCGGAGACTGTTAAGGAAAGTGGCAGCTCATGGCATTGGGGAAAAAGTGCTGTCATGGATCGAGTCATGGCTCACCAATAGGTAGCAGAGAGTGTGCTTAAATGGGGTTAAATCCGAGTGGGGATCTGTAACAAGTGGCGTTACACAGGGATCAGTCTTGGGCCCGTTGTTGTTTACAATATATATCAATGACCTTGATGAGGGAATTACTAGTGATATGAGCATATTCGCCGACGACACGAAGATAGGTCGGATAATTTATTCAAACGTAGATGTCAGGGAACTTCAGGACGATTTAGACAAACTCAATTCGTGGTCAGAAAAGTGGCAGATGCAGTTCAATGTAGATAAATGCAAGGTTCTGAAGCTCGGGAGTGTCCATAACCCATAAGACACATGTTGCACATGTGTCTTAATTAACATTGTCGGTATTATATACCATTCTTGTACAACTTGTCAGACACTGCAACATCATGGAGTCTTGATTCTGAGGACCTGTACATAACCTTCTTCACGGATACGACTACTACTACAACTAACCCATCTATTTGGGTATGACCTACTTCCACTGGGGAACTCCGCCTACCAGAGACAATGCCTTCGTCTCCTACCCGTCCCTTTCAGCTGTCGCCTATTTAAGGAGAAGCCTCATTGCCTGATTTTCATATTCTCCAGACCTATGGTGGTGAACACACCAACTCCAAGTCCGAGGGACTGATTACCTCATCTTTTGTATATAGTTCTACTCTTCATATTATGTCCTAGAATTTTGTATTGATAATGCCACTGGATGGCGAAACGTTTACTATAAAGATAACCAGATGTTGCACATGTGTCTTAATTTCACTTTGTTGGTATTGTATACCATTCTTGTACAACATGTATAAAGCTGTAATAGAACCTCTGCTCTTCTATTGCTAACACTTCTTGATATAAATCCCAGTAATCTATTTGCCTTATTATGTACGCTTAGGCATTGCTGTCTTGGTTTAAGGTAGCTGCTTACCATCACCCCCAAGTCCTTCTCGCAATCTGTATGGCTAAGTTCTACGTTATTTAACTTATAAGTGCTTGGGTTATGGACACTCCCGAGCTTCAGAACCTTGCATTTATCTACATTGAACTGCATCTGCCACTTTTCTGACCACGAATTAAGTTTGTCTAAATCTTCCTGAAGTTCTATGACATCTATGTTTGAATCAATTATACTACCTATCTTCGTGTCGTCGGCGAATTTGCTCACATCACTAGTAATTCCCTCGTCAATGTCCCTGATATATATTATAAATAACAACTGGCCTAAGACTGATCCCTGTGGAACACCACTTGTTATAAGTCCCCATTCGGATTTAACCCCATTTATGCACACTCTCTGCTTCCTATTGGTGAGCCATTACTCGATCCATGACAGCACTTTTCCCCCAATGCCATGAGCTGCCACTTTCTTTAACAGTCTCTGGTGCGGTACTCTATCAAAAGCCTAAATAAAAGCTAAATAAACAATATCGAATTCTTTATTGTGATCAACAGCCTCAAAAGCTTTACTGAAGAAGGTTAATAAATTAGATAGGCAGGAACGGCCCCTCGTGAATCCATGCTGAGTATCATTTTTCAAATTATGGTTATCTAGATGGCTTCTAATAATATCAGCTATAATTGACTCTAGTAATTTGCCTACAATTGAGGTCAGGCTTATTGGGCGGTAATTTGACGGTAGTGACTTGTCCCCTGGTTTAAAAATAGGAATTACATTAGCCATCTTCCACATATCAGACACTACACCTGTTTGAGGAGATAAATTAAAAATGTTAGATAATGGTTCACAGAGCTCCATTTTGCATTCCTTAAGAACCCTTGCAAAAAGCTCATCAGGACCCGGCAATTTATTTTGTTTCAGTCGTTCTAGTTGTTTCATAACCATTTCGCTAGTGACTGTGATATTACATAATTTATCTTCTTCTGGGCCTCTGTAAAAATTAATTACTGGGCTATTATTAGTGTCTACCTGTGTGAAAACCGGGAGAAAATAATTATTAAAAATAGAGCACATAGCATTCTCCTTGTCAGTAAGATGTCCAGAGTTATTTTTAAGGGGACCTATCTTATCCCTAACTTTTGTTCTATAAACCTGTAAAAAACTTTTTGGGTTAGTTTTTGAATCTTTAACAACTTTAATTTCATAGTCCCGTTTAGCTTTTCTTATCCCCTTTTTAATGTCCCTCTTAATGTCAGTATACTGATTTATAAGATGTCCCTCACCTCTTTTTATGTGCCTATAAATTTCTTTATTCTGCCCTAAAAGATACTTGAGCCTATTATTCATCCATTTTGGGTTATTTCTACTTGATCTAATTTCTTTATACAGGATAAATGTTCTTTTTGCAGCCTGTATAGTGTTAAGAAAACTGTCATATTGATACCTCTCTTCGTTACCCCAGTCCACAGTTGATAAGTGTTCTCTAAGTCCATTATAATCTGCTAAACGAAAATCTGGGACCGTTACTGAATTATCCATACTATCATACTTCCATTCAATGCTAAAGGTAATTTGACTTGTGGTCGCTTGAGCCGAGTTCCTCTGTAATTTCTAAATTATTAACAAGGGTTTCCTTGCTTGCCAGAACCAAGTCAAGTAGGTTATTTCCCCTTGTAGGTTCTGTCACAAACTGCTTCAAAAAGCAATCCTGAACTACTTCAAAAAAGTCGTTAGATTCTAAATTCCCTGTCAAGAAATTCCAATCAATCTGACTAAAGTTAAAGTCCCTAAATTACTACGTTATCGTGCCTTGTGGCCTTAACAATTTCCTCCCAAAGTAGTCTCCCTTGTTCCCTATCTAAGTTTGGTGGACGGTAAATCACGCCTAAAATAAATTATTCACAGCCCTCTGAAAATTCTATCCAGACAGACTCTGTATATGTTATTTCAGACTTTATACCCGTTTTTATGCAACAATTTAAATGATCACGGACATAGAGTGCCACCCGCCCCCTTCCCGATACTTCTGTCTACTTGGAACAATTTAAAACCCTGAATGTGACGTTCGGCATTTTAGGTGCCTTAGGCTGAAATCCCCAGGAGCAGGATGTTAGGGAGAGGAGCTGGAAGATTTTTCACACAATGATAAATTTTAAAAATTGGTTTCTGGAATTTTGGGAAGTTGCATCTGGGGGCTTGCATACAACCACAAAGGTGTAACATGAAAACTAAAGTTTGAAATCTTTAAACAATTTTAATTTGTAATGCTTAGAAATCTTAATAATTATGATCACTACACTGGTTTCTGTTAATGGATTCTCACTTTTCATCTTAACACCTTTAGTTTTCTTAATCCAGTGTCACTACTCTTACCACTAACATTACGTCTGCCCCAGGTGGACTGGTGGTCCTTATGATACGACTGAAGTACCTGTTGACATCTGAAGAGTACAAAGACAAACTGGAGGCTCAATGGATCGTTTGGAGAAGGAAAACATGTGGTGTAAGGTAATATTCGCGAGTTCACTTCTTCCGCATTTTATCATAAATGTTTAACAGTGTAAAGATGTAAGTTCTCGTCGTAATTGAGGGTTAAACGTAGGTAAAAAAATGAATGCTCCAAGGTTTATTAAGTGTTAATAGCTGTAATGAGAACAAGTAGTATGTATCTGACGGCAGTCGTGAGCGGAAGTATCCCTTTGAAGCTTAGTTTTGATACCTGTAGGCAAACTCTGTAACATACCCCAAAGAAAACCAGTGGTGCCATGGGCACACTATAACACAAGTGTCTGGGGCCCAAGACTTGTTCAACAGTCCCCCATCATACATAAGGGAAATTTCTTCAAGAAGAAACTGGACAGACACCTAGACAGGCTAGGGTTCGTATGATGGACTGCTTGCAGTCAGCAGTAACAGCCTGGTTGATCAGACCCTGCCGTCCTGGTCAAAGACCAGGCCGCAAGGGCGTTGACCCCGGAAGATCCTCAGGTAGACTCCGGGTAAGTACAGTCTCCCAACTTCTCTACAAACTAGCAAAGTTATGGAAAACACTTCAATACGTTAGGTGTCCAAACCAGTACTCAAGACAAGATGCACATACCGGTCCGATGTCCTTAATTAATGAAATCTGATTTCTGGTCAATGATACTCTAGAGCACTTGGTCGCTGGTTGAAGCTGGGAGTGCAACGAGAATAGATACAAGACGTGGTGAGATGACACTGAACAATCTAGATATTAATCACCTCACTTGCCTTATACCAACACTACTAAATTTCAATTAAGTGCCTCCCTGCCTTGTACAATTTATCATACATAGCAGCATATTAGTGCCAGGAAAAAAAGACCCCCCCTCCCTCAATACCATCAGTCCAATGACATTCATCTTTGCAAATATAGAGGGTCTAAAGCCAGCAACAAACAACAAGATACCTTACATTCGTGGACTGCTTACAGAGTCAAATGCTATGTTTGCGGTTTTCACAGAGACCCACATAAGAGATCACTTGGACAATGAAATATGGATCCCGGGCTACAACCTATACAGATGTGACAGAGTAAACAGGCAAAAAGGGGGGGTTGGTCTGTATATCACAGAGTCACTTATTTGTTCAAAACTACTAAATGCCTCAAATGATGTAGTTGAAGTATTAGCAGTAAAGATCGAGAATCAAAACCTGGTCATCGTCGTTGTATACAAGCCTCCGGATGTAGATGAATGGTTCAGAGAACCGACAAGTTGTTAAATTAGACACATATGCAACACTTGGGTATCTTTATTGAGGAAACGTTTCGCCACACAGTGGCTTCATCAGTCCAATACAAAGTAGAAAAGTATAAGGAGAGGAGGAGTTTGAGGTTATCAGTCCCTCGGCCTGGAGTCGATGTGTTCAGTCCATCAATCTTGTAGAAGTGTAGCACAAGGCCGTAGAGGTGGCTTATATGCTGTAATCAGGTGAGATGCAGCAGGAGGAGGCAGGTCCTAGTGGTATCAACCACTAGTCGAAGTAAGTCCTTGTCCAAAGGTTTGGACAAATGTTGAAGAATCCTTTGTATCAAGATCCCAAGAAGTTGCTGTGTCTGACAGGATGTAGATGAATGGTTCAGAGAACCGACAAGTTGTTAAATTAGACACATATGCAACACTTGGGTATCTTTATTGAGGAAACGTTTCGCCACACAGTGGCTTCATCAGTCAATACAAAGTAGAAAAGTATAAGGAGAGGAGGAGTTTGAGGTTATCAGTCCCTCGGCCTGGAGTCGATGTGTTCAGTCCATCAATCTTGTAGAAGTGTAGCACAAGGCCGTAGAGGTGGCTTATATGCTGTAATCAGGTGAGATGCAGCAAGAGGAGGCAGGTCCTAGTGGTATCAACCACTAGTCGAAGTAAGTCCTTGTCCAAAGGTTTGGACAAATGTTGAAGAATCCCTTTGTATCAAGATCCCAAGAAGTTGCTGTGTCTGACAGGATGTAGATGAATGGTTCACAGAACCGACAAGTTGTTAAATTAGACACATATGCAACACTTGGGTATCTTTATTGAGGAAACGTTTCGCCACACAGTGGCTTCATCAGTCAATACAAAGTAGAAAAGTATAAGGAGAGGAGGAGTTTGAGGTTATCAGTCCCTCGGCCTGGAGTCGATGTGTTCAGTCCATCAATCTTGTAGAAGTGTAGCACAAGGCCGTAGAGGTAGCTTATATGCTGTAATCAGGTGAGATGCAGCAGGAGGAGGCAGGTCCTAGTGGTATCAACCACTAGTCGAAGTAAGTCCTTGTCCAAAGGTTTGGACAAATGTTGAAGAATCCCTTTGTATGTGTCACCTTGAAGAACATAATTTGATTAATGACTCTCAGCATGGGTTCACGAGAGGTCGTTCCTGCCTGACAAATTTACTGACGTTTTTTTAATAAAACATTTGAGGCAGTAGACAGTGATAAAGAATATGATATAGGTTACTTGGATTTCAGTAAGGCCTTCGATAGAGTACCTCACAAGAGACTCTTAAGAAAGGTGGCAGCTCATGGTATAGGAGGTAAAGTTCTAGTATGGATAGAGGCATGGCTTACCAATAGAAAGCAGAGAGTTTCCATTAATGGGGTCAAATCTGAATGGGGATTAGTCACTAGTGGCGTTCCACAAGGATCAGTTTTAGGCCCATTGTTGTTCATAATTTACATAAATGACCTTGATGAATGAATTGCAAGTGACATGAGTAAATTTGCTGATGATACAAAAATAGGCCGTATAATTCATTCTGAGGAGGATACAAGTGAACTCCAGGAGGATTTGGACAAATTAATGTATTGGTCTAAAAAGTGGCAGATGAAGTTCAATGTGGACAAGTGTAAGGTGCTAGTCATTGATAATGAAAATATCCCTCGAATTTATAAACTAGGTGAAGTAGAGCTTGATCATACAGAATGTGAAAAAGACTTATGAGTCATGGTAAGCAGAAATCTAAAGCCAAGACAACAGTGCCTAAGTGTGCACAATAAGGCTAACAGATTACTAGGATTTATTTCAAGAAGTATAAGCAACAGAAGTCCAAAAGTTATTTTACAGCTCTATACATCACTAGTGAGACCTCATTTGGATTATGCAGCTCAGTTTTGGTCTTCTTACTACAGAATGGATATAGATTCGTTGGAGAACATACAGAGAAGAATGACTAAAATGATTTACAGTATAAGAAAGAACGTAGGCAAGTACTGGTTTTCGAACAGAGTTGTAGATGCGTGGAACAATCTTCCGAGAAGGGTGATAGAGGCTAGGACCTTGGGTGGCTTTAAAAGAGATTGGACAAATATGAGTGGGAGGGCTGGGTTTGATTAGTGTCGTGAGTACGGGAATAAATTTTAGGTAGTGGTGGTTTTGATAAGGACCTGCCTTGTATGGGCGAGTAGGCCTTCTGCAGTGTTCCTCCATTCTTATTTTCTTATTTTCTTATGTAATGTTGAGGTACCTAGAGGGGCAATTGAGGACTTGTTATGAGAGTGGGGTGAGGTATCCCCTAGCTGAAATTGATCATCTGGGGTCCCGATTGCGGGAGTTGCAGAATGAAAATTTTCATGCTCTTAGGGTACGAGGAGGTTTAGAGGAAGTTTTATGGGGGGATAAGCCCTCTGCGTTAGTGTTACATACTTTTCAGAACCGGAGAAGAGATATGACGGTCATGTCTCTGAGGGTAACTGAGGAATGCCGTGGGTATCGGAAGGGGCAGATTCTTTGTACCATGGACGCCATGAGTTATTATGCGGATGCTTGGTTTGAGTGTAAGATGAGTCAGGGGTTAGTGATGGGGTATCCCGGGATATAATTTTAGATTGTATAGTTGAGAGGATAGGGGCTGGAGATAGAGAGCGTATGGAAGGGTCTATAACTGAGGAGGAAGTTTGGCAGGCAGTGAAGGGTCAGGCCCTGGGCAAGGCCCCTGGCCTGGATGGGATTTCTGGGGATTTTTTTTATAGTTCATTGGGAGGTTCTGCGAGGGATGCTAGTTAGGCTGTTTAATGCTATGAAAATGAAAGGTAGTTTGGGAGGGGATATGTCAATAGGTAATGAAGTTTTGGTGCCGAAAAATCGTGCATGTGGGATGGTTGAGGATTATAGGCCAATCACACTTATGTGTGCAGATTATAAGATATTTGCACGAATTCTTACTAATAGAATGAAAGGAGTTTTGGAGAGCTTACTGGAGGGAGGTCAGTATGGGGTACCGGGGAGAAGTATGAGGGAGGGTCATCGGAGGATTAAAGGTTTTTTAGAGAGCAGAAAAGCTGGGGGTGTTTTAGGGCTTGACTGGGAAAAGGCATATGATAGTGGTGATAGGGATATGTTGCAGGCGGTGCTTTTACGACAGGGGTTTGGGGCAGAGGTCGTGGGTTGGGTCTGCACTTTGTATGAGCATGCACGTTTGAGGGTACAGGTGAATGGGAAGTTGGGGACCGAGGTGCGTTTGGGGCGGGGGCTGCGGCAGGGGTGCCCCTTGTCGCAGCTCCTGTTTGCGTGTTTACAGGACCCGTTTTTTCAGGTTAGTGTTAGAAGGGGTGAGGGAAGGGAGTAATCATGGGGTGGCAGAAACGGGTATTATAGGTTATGTAGACGACACCACTATTTTAGTAGGCACAATGGAGGGTTAGGTAATGTAAATAGGATAATTGAGGTTTTGGTTAGGCCACTGGTATGCGGGTGAATAGGGTAAAATCGAAATTATTGGAGGTGGGGGAATGTGTAGGGGGGGTGTTGGGTCAGGGTTTTGGGTGGCCAATAGTGGATAGGTTAAGGATATGTGGTGTGTGTTTTTGTAATCAGGCGAGTGTTGCGCGGGAGGTGAATTCCTCGGCAGTGGTTAATGCTGCTCTGGGTAGGATGGGGAGGGGGTGGCGGCCTGGAGAGGTAACACTCTTGCAGAGGGTTGTAGTTGTTAATTCCTTAGTATACAGTAAGTTGTGGTATGTAGCTGCGGTATACCCCCTCATGGAGGACGATGTTCTAAGATTGCAAAGTTGGGTATTACGGTTTATATGGAGTTATGGGAGGCATATGTTAGGGAGGGATTTGGTAATGACTAAGGTAGCGAAGGGAGGGCTAGGTATGATACCACTGCAGAGACGTTTGATGGGCATATATGTTAGGCAGGAATACCTAGCACGAGGTGGGATTCGAGGAGTGAGAGTGGGGAGGGTAATGAGTGAGGTTCGCAGATGGTGGAAGGGTGGGAATTTGTTGTTTAGTGAGGCAATTTTAAGGTATCTTTTGGTGGTTCCAGATCCTGGTAAGGTGAAGGTAGGGAGGTTAGATAAGGTGGGAAGGCGAGAAAAGGAGGTTTTAGGTATGGAGGTTTATCCGTATTATGATTGGAATGTAACGTGGTTTTGGCTTAGGCATTTAAAGTTGCCCTCTAAGGTACGCGAGATTGGCTTTCGTTTTTTACATGGCATATTAGCGTCTAGGGCTCAGCTTTTCGTGATGGGACTATCGGGCGATGGGTTTTGTCAGCGCTGTGGGTTATGGGATACGGCTTTCCATGTTGTATATTTTTGTGGGGGTCTTGAGGGGGTGATGGAATGTTTTTTAGGGATCATCCGGAGTGTGTGGGGTGGTGGTTTATCGGTGTTAAGATGTTTAAGTCTGGATGTTGTGGGGTGCCCAGAGGATGTGAGGCGTGCGGTGATGTATTTGGTATTGGATTATATTTATGTTTTGTGGAGTATGAGGGAGGTTCGGAGTGATGTTAGGATTAGGGCTTTGGCAGTTAGATTTTATAGGACTAAGTGTAGGAACCAGGAGTTGTATGGGAGGGTGTGGGATATATTTTTTCTAAGGGTTATAGGCAATTGTCGATGGGGTCGTTGCTTGGTTAACTCTGAGCTATGGTTTCTGGGGTTTTTACAAGTAAGGGGTTGGTCTCTGGTGTGGGGGGTTTGAAGGGTTAGGTGTGTAAGTTGTTTTGTGGGGTTTATGTATGGGGTAGGGGAGGGTGGTTTGTCGGTGTTTTTCCCGGTCATACACACACCCTTTTCCCTTGGGGAAAGGGTAGGGTTTTTTTGGATGAGTATGTGTGTGGTGTGTTTGGTGACTCGGACGGGGGAGGGTAGGTTTTTGGGTGGTTATATTTTTTGTCCTTTTTGGGTTTCAGGGGTTTTTCAAATGGGGTTTGCCTTACTTGGGGGCCAGGTGTGTGAAAAGTGTTTTTATATTGGTTTTTTCCTTTTGGTTCTTTTTCTAAGAGATTAAAGTTTTTTATACTATTATCCCCCTTTCAGGGCTTGTTATCTGGCAATATTCTTCGTATTTTATTATAAGAGTTGTACTGCAGTTCTTTCGTTCTATGTATGTATAGACACTGGATGGGACTGATCCGATGACTTTATCACTGTGAGGTGTTGCTACCAGGACACGGGTTTCCTTTTACTGAAGTTTATATGACTTGCACGTAATGTGTGTGTGCCTAGGCTCATTATTATTGTTGGGTCACATTATCACGGGTTTTAGTTGTAGGTTTAGGGTTTTCATTGTCTGTTTTCAAGCCCTTTTGGGGTTTCTATGTTTTGTTTCAGTTAGGTATATTTTGTATTATATTTTTGTGTGTGTAAACATATTGGATAGGATCTTATATATGTTTGTTGTACTATGTGTAAATTGCTTTGGGGATCTTATAGGATCCATAATTACTGTTTGTTTTGTTAATTTCATTTGGAATGCATAGGATCTTATTTTGTGAGACGGACTTTTATAAAAAAAATAAAAAACTTTTACATGTTTATGGTTACTTTATTGTTTGTGTGGTTTGTTTTGGCATTGTGGGGAGGTTAGGAGTTATGTAACGCTATATAATTTTTTTGTATTATATGTTGCATTTTTGTCTCAGTCTAATGTTGTATTGACGACGCTTTGTATGCATCATTAAGATTGGTATACAGGTTACCGTTTTCTACGGAGCTTTTAAGGTTTTGTTTATAAGTATAATGCTTTATTTTTGAAGTTTTGTTGTTATAGGGTAGTTAGGTTTTTTGGTGTTATTATGGTACACTCTTGTGTGGGCGTTTAATGCTTACTGTTGTTTTGGTATAGTTTTGTTATGACCTTACTTGTAGTAAGGTGACTACTTGGTGTGTATTGCTAGTATGAAAATTGTAAGTTTTTAAATAAAAATTAAAAAAAAAATTTGAAACTACCCAAGGACCTAGCTTCAATAACCCTACTGTTCCACTCATCAACTACCCTATTTCCAAACCAATACTTTCCTATATCCTTTCTAAATCTAAACTTATCTAACTTGAATCCATTATTGCGGGTTCTCTCTTGGAAAGATATCCTCAAGACCTTATGGGGTTAAATCTGAGTGGGGATCTGTAACAAGTGGCATTCCACAGAAATCGGTTTTGGGCCCGTTGTTATTTATATTATATATCAATGACCTTGACGAGGGAATTACTAGTGATATGAGCAAATTCGCCGACGACACGAAGATAGGTAGGATAATTGATTCAAACATAGTGTCATAGAACTTCAGGAAGATTTAGACAAACCTAATTCGTGGTCAGAAAAGTGGCAGATAACATAAGAACATAAGAAAGGAGGAACACTGCAGCAGGCCTGTTGGCCCATACTAGGCAGGTCCTTCACAATCCATAAGAACATAAGAAAGGAGAAACACTGCAGCAGGCCTGTTGGCCCATACTAGGCAGGTCCTTTACATTCCATCCCACTAACAAAATATTTGTTCAACCCAATCTTAAATGCTACCCAAGAAATAAGCCTTGATAATTCTATTTACTCATGTGCAATTCCCACTCAAATCCAACCCCTCTCACTCATGAATTTATCCAACCTAAATTTGAAACTAACCAAGGTGCTAGCTTCAATAACCCTACTAGGCAGACTGTTCCACTCATCAACTACCCTATTTCCAAACCAATACTTTCCTATATCCTTTCTAAATCTAAACTTATCTAACTTGAATCCATGGATTCACCAGGGGCCGTTCCTGCCTAACTAATTTATTAACTTTTTTCAGTAAGGCTTTTGAGGCAGTTGATCATGATAAAGAATTCGATATTGTTTATTTGGATTTTAGTAAGGCTTTTGATAGAGTACCACATCAGAGACTGTTAAAGAAAGTGTCTGCTCACGGCATTGGAGGAAAAGTGTTTTCATGGATCGAGTCATGGCTTACCAATAGGAAGCAGAGGGTGTGCATTAATGGGGTTAAATCTGAGTGGGGATCTGTAACAAGTGGCGTTCCACAGGGATCGGTTTTGGGCCCGTTGTTGTTTATAATATATATAAATGACCTTGACGAGGGAATTACTAGTGATATGAGCAAATTCGCTGATGACACGAAGATAGGTAGGATAATCGATTCAGACGTAGATGTCACGGAACTTCAGGAGGATTTAGACAAACTCAATTCCTGGTCAGAAAAATGGCAGATGCAGTTCAATGTAGATAAATGCAAAGTTCTAAAGCTCGGGAATGTTCATAACCCTAGCACCTACCAGCTTAATAATGTTGAACTCAGCCGTACAGAATGCGAAAAGGATCTGGGGTTATGGTAAGCAGCAACCTCAAACCAAGTCAGCAATGCCTAAGCGTAAGAAATAAAGCAAATAGATTACTGGGATTTATATCAAGAAGTGTAAGCAACAGAAGTCCAGCGGTTATATTACAGCTTTATACATCATTAGTAAGGCCTCACCTAGATTATGCAGCTCAGTTCTGGTCTCCATTTTACAGAATGGATATAAATTCGTTAGAAAACATTCAGCGACGAATGACAAAGTTAATTCATAGCATTAGAAATCTTCCGTATGAAGAAAGATTGAAGACCCTTAAATTACATTCACTTGTAAGACGAAGAATGAGGGGAGACATGATCGAGGTATACAAGTGGAAGATGGGTATTAATAAGGGGATATAAATAAGGTCTTGAGGATATCTCTCCAAGAGAGAACCCGCAATAATGGATTCAAATTGGATAAATTTAGATTTAGAAAGGATATAGGAAAATATTGGTTTGGAAATAGGGTAGTTGATGAGTGGAACAGTCTGCCTAGTAGGGTTATTGAAGCTAGGACCTTGGGTAGTTTCAAATTTAGGTTGGATAAATTCATGAGTGAGAGGGGTTGGATTTGAGTGGGACTCGCACTTGAGTTAATAGAATCTGCAAAGCTTATTTCTTGGGTAGAATTGAAAATTAGGTTGGGCAATTATTCTGTTAGTGGGATGGATTGTGAAGGACCTGCCTAGTATGGGCCAACAGGCCTGCTGCAGTGTTCCTCCTTTCTTATGTTCTTATGTTCTTATTATTGCGGGTTCTCTCTTGGAGAGATATCCTTAAGACCTTATTTATATCCCCTTTGTTAATACCCATTTTCCACTTGTATACCTCATTCATGTCTCCCCTCACTCTACGTCTTGGAAAAAATAAACACATAAGCAGTATAATGTGATCCTTTATTGACAACGTTTCGCCCACGCAGTGGGCTTTATCGAATCACAGACAGATCTACCTGGAAAATGAGCAACATAGAGATATATATAGGGTACAGTCAGGTGGAGAATGCTGGGTCAGGTGGAGAAAGCTGCATGTGAGTCTTAAAAGTAGTGTGAAAACATGGTGTGACTTAAAGGACCTGCAGTGTACCATTCTTGAGTTCTAGGTGGGATAGCGTTGAAGAAGTTTCTTGGCAATAGGTTCAGCTATGTTGTAGAAGCCGTTGTTCTGGTTGAAGTTGTTGGATATACAGATGAGTGATGATTCTAGGATTCTTCGGTATTGCGTGTTGTCTTCTCTGGCGATGAGTCTTGCGTTTCTGTAGTTGATTAAATGGTTGTGTAAATTTCGGTGTTGAACACAGGCATTTCTTGAGTCGTCAGATCTGCCTGCGTACTGGTGTTCTGAAATGCGTGTTTGTAGGTCTCTGGATGTTTCGCCAACGTATAATTTGCTGCAGCCATTACAAGGGATTGTGTATACCCCTGCCGTGGATTGAAGTTTTTCCTGTCTGTTACTGGTAATGTCCTTAATGGTGGTGGATGTGGAGGTGGATACTCGGAATGAGGTCTTAGAAAAAATGATGGAAATTTGTTTGGAAATGGAGTTGGTGGGAAGGACTATGTATCTCTTCTCAGCAGTGTCTTCTCACATGCAGCTTTCTCCACCTGACCCAGCATTCTCCACCTGACTGTACCCTATATATATCTCTATGTTGCTCATTTTCCAGGTAGATCTGTCTGTGACTCGATAAAGCCCACTGCGTGGGCGAAACGTTGTCAATAAAGGATCACATTATACTGCTTATGTGTTTATTTTTTCCATTGTGTCGGTATTTTATACCATTTATTTCCACTCTACGTCTTACAAGTGAATGTAATTTAAGGCTCTTCAATCTTTCTTCGTAAGGAAGATTTCTAATTCTATGTATTAATTCAGTCATTCTACGCTGAATATTTTCTAACGAATTTATGTCCATTCTGTAATATGGAGACCAGAACTGAACTGCGTAATCAAGATGAGGCCTTACTAACGATGTATAAAGCTGTATATAACCTCTGGACTTCTATTGCTAACACTTCTTGATATAAATCCCAGTAATCTATTTGCCTTATTACGTACGCTTAGGCATTGCTGTCTTGGTTTAAGGTTGCTGCTTACCATCAACCCCAAGTCCTTCTCGCATTCTGTATGGCTAAGTTCTACGTTATTTAACTTATAAGTGCTTGGGTTATGGACACTCCCGAGCTTCAGAACCTTGCATTTATCTACATTGAACTGCATCTGCCACTTTTCTGACCACGAATTAAGTTTGTCTAAATCTTCCTGAAGTTCTATGACATCTATGTTTGAAATAATTATCCTACCTATCTTCGTGTCGTCGGCGAATTTGCTCATATCACTAGTAATTCCCTAGTCAAGGTCATTGATATATATTATAAATACCAACGGGCCTAAGACTGATCCCTGTGGAACACCACTTGTTACAAGTCCCCATTCGGATTTAACCCCTTTTATGCACACTCTCTGCTTCCTATTGGTGAGCCATGACTCGATCCATGACAGCACTTTTCCCCCAATGCCATGAGCTGCCACTTTCTTTAACAGTCTCTGGTGCGGTACTCTATCAAAAGCTTTACTAAAGTCTAAATAAACAATATCGAATTCTTTATCGTGATCAACAGCCTTAAAAGCTTTACTGAAGAAGGTTAATAAATTAGATAGGCAGGAACAGCCCCTCGTGAATCCATGCTGAGTATCATTAATCAAATTATGGTTATCTAGATGGCTTCTAATAATATCAGCTATAATTGACTCTAGTAATTTGCCTACAATTGACGTCAGGCTTATTGGGCGGTAATTTGACGGTAGTGACTTGTCCCCTGCTTTAAAAATAGGAATTACATTAGCTATCTTCCACGTATCAGACACTACACCTGCTTGAAGAGATAAATTAAAAATGTTAGATAATGGTTCACAGAGTTCCATTTTGTTAAGTAAAAGGACACAATTGCAACTAATGTGACATTTTATTGTGGAAACGTTTCGCTCTCCAGGAGCTTTCTCAAGCCGTTACAAGCGATATATGGACACAGTTGGCATATATATACTCTCAAGGTGAGGTGAAAAAACTAGTGGTGGTAGAAGTAGTAGTGATATAAGTAGTATTAGTAGTAGTAGTAGTAGTAGAAGTAATACAATATGGTAGAACAATCAATATGCACGATGTGCTAAATTAGCACATCGTAAATGTGGAACACTCCTACAGGCCTTCTATATTTCAACCTCCAGCAGAAATATTTGTCTAACCTATTGTTATACTACCCATGTATTTGTTTTATCACCTTTTACTCATGTGCATATTGATTGTTCTACCATATTGTATTACTTACTACTACTACTACTACTAATACTACTTATATCACTACTACTTCTACCACCACTAGTTTTTTCACCTCACCTTGAGAGTATATATATGCCAACTGTGTCCATATATCACTTGTAACGGCTTGAGAAAGCTCCTGGAGAGCGAAACGTTGCCACAATAAAATGTCACACTAGTTGCAATTGTGTCCTTTTACTTAACATATTGTCGGTAATTCTACCAATATTATTACGTGTTCCATTTTGCATTCCTTAAGACATTATATGCGATGGGACGAAGTTTTGTTTAAGAACTATCATGCGCTAATAGTTGTTTTGGATATTACATGCGATGGGACGAAGTTTTGTTTAAGAACTATCATGCACTAATAGTTGTTTTGGATATTACATGCGATGGGATGAAGTTTTGTTTAAGAATATCATGCGCTAGTAGTTGTTTTGGATATTACATGCGATGGGACGAAGTTTTGTTTAAGAACTATCATGCGCTAGTAGTTGTTTTGGACATTATGTGCTATGGGACGAGGCCTTGTTAAAGCAAATAAGTGTTGATAAATTAGACACATATGCAACACTTGGGTATCTTTATTTTGGAAATGTTTCGCCACACAGTGGCTTCATCTTTGTATCAAGATCCCAAGATGTTGCTGTGTCAGACAGAATGTAGACGAAATAAGTTTTGTTTAGGCAGGTGTCTTTATTCCCATCATGTACTAAAGGGAAGCGAGGTTGTGTTAGGAATTATACTGTGATAAAGTGGTAGAAAGAGCAGTTTTGTACCTACTTGGGTAAAGAAAAAAGATGAAAGGTCTTGTAATAAAGAGAAAGGAAGTGGGACGGGTAACTCACATCTGAGGTATAACCACATTAGGTGGTGGATTCACCTCTTCGCTCTCGGGCCGGGAGGTTGTCTTGCGCAGTTGTTCCTGAGTTTGCACTTGGAGCATCCAACGACCAGTGGCCTCTGGTGGGAACTTGTGGAGTGACACAGTTTTCTTCAAGCAGCAAAATGGTGGAGTTGTATCGTCATCGTATTAACACTGTCTGTGTTGAATTGGTAAAAGGAGCCTTTTACCCTACCAATGCCGGAGTTTTGCTGCCAGCTATCATCAGAGACGTTTATGGAGTAGAACATGGAGACATTTATGGCATTGCATTGAATGGGAGTGCAAGGATATTCATCAAGCTTACCACGGCGGCTGTATACGACAAACTTGTGGAAAAGTATGAAGAAGGTTGCCTTCCTGTGACTGCTGCATTGGAGGTAAAGCTCAAGGATGTCTCCAGACGTTACACATGGATCAAGATTAGGAATTTGCCATTCGAAGCGACGGAGCAGGATGTGAGAGCTGCATTTTCGGTGTATGGTGTGATACATTATGCAGCTATGGGAAGGTGGACAGATGGTTTTTATGCAGGAGTCCCAGAAGGGTCTTTCAACTTGAAAATGACTTTACGGAAGCCTATTCCATCCTATGTGGTGTTGGAAGAGTTTAGGTCACAGGTTTATGTGACTTATGCTGGGCAAAGGCGTACTTGTAGACTTTGTGACTCTTATGAGCATATTGCGGCTGAGTGTGAGAGGCGACAGGGACGACGACTATTCGGAAGACACCCTGGGATGGACCAGGGTGTGCCTGAGGAAGTGAGGAGTGACAGTGATGTTGTGGCATCAGTGGGAAAGTGGAGTGACATAGTACAGGGAACAGTGGACGTGTGTGCGACCCTGCCGGTACAATCGCAGGGAGTGGAAGTGTGTGAGGAACGTCTTGTGCAAGAGGAATTGACATTGGATGTGGGTTTGGAGGCAGTTTTGCCTGAGGTATTGCTGGGACTGTTGGACAGTACCCAAGGGGAGGTGCTTGAAGGTTCTGGGAGCCCTGGTAGTGGGTTATTGGGTGAATTGGGTACACTGGGGGAAGATGGTCTGGCGGCTTTACACTTGAATGTGTAAGATGTGCAAGTGTCAGTGCATCAGGAGGATGAGAGGTTGGATATGGAGGTTAGTAGTGATTCTCGCAAGAGGTCGATGGGGAGTGAGGAAGATGACGTCTTGACTCCTGGTCAAGGGACCGGTAAAAAGGTATTGGTTGAGGCGCCTCGTCAGACTTCCAAGATTGTAGATGGTGTGAGTGAGACGAGGGGTAAGAGGTCCCTGGTTAAAGGTATTGGGACTGGAAAACAGGCATCGATCAGGGATTTAAGATCTAAGGGAAAGCCACCTCTAGCATTTTCAGGTGCCTCACGTTAAATGTTAATGGGCTGAAGGATGAAGTGAGAAGATCGTGGGTAGTGGGGACACTAAGACGTTTGGCAATTGATGTGGCGTTTTTGCAGGAACATAACTATAAGTATGGAAGAGATCTTTTGCTGCTTGGGTATAGAGTGTATGCGGGGTGTTCGGGTAAGTTCAAGGGTGGTGCAGCGGTAGTAGTGAACGAAAATAGCCAATTTCAGCTTTTGGCATGGGAGGAGGGGAGGGTGGTGAAGGTCGATGGGGAATGGGGAGGTGTGAGGGTGACGTTGGTGGGGGTATATTTGCCGGCTGGGAGCAGTAGAAGGATCAAGGAGGATTTTGTTAGGGATATACCTTTGAAGAGTTTCGAGAGTATTACCTTTGAAGAGTTTCGAGAGTATCTACTCTCTGAGCCCGGCCATGGGCCAGGCTCGTCTGGTGCTTGCCTGGTCAACCAGGCTGTTGCTGCTGGAGGCCCGCTGCCCCACATATCCATCACAGCCTGGTTGATCTGGCACCTGGTGAAGATATTTGTCCAGTTTCCTCTTGAAGGCTTCTACACTGGTTCCAGCCGTGTTTCGGATATCTTCTGGTAAGATGTTGAATAGTCTGGGACCCCGGATGTTAATACAGTGCTCCCGTATTGTCCCCACCGCACCCCTGCTCCTCACTGGGTTTATTTTACACTTTCTCCCATATCTCTCACTCCAGTATGTTGTTATGGCAGTGTGCAGATTTGGGACTAGGCCCTCAAGTACTTTCCATGTATATATTATCATGTATCTCTCTCTCCTCCGCTCCAATGAGTACATGTTCAAGACTTGAAGGCGTTCCCAATAATTTAGATGTTTCAATGGCTCAATGTGAGCCGTAAACGATCTCTGGATTTGTTCCAGCTCTGCTATTTCTCCTGCCCTGAACGGGGCCGTCAGCACTGAGCAGTATTCTAAGTGAGGGAGCACTAGCGATTTGAATAGTGTCACCATCGGCATTATTTCCCTTGTTTTGAAAGTTCTCAGTTGGTTTTTTTCTTGGGAGGTATGGCAGAGATAGGGGTGATTGGAACAATATTATTAGGAAGAAGGATGTGGATCCGAGAAGGGCGGGTTGTGAACTGGGCGTGTTGAGGGACGTTTTGGGGAGTGCTGGGGTTGTAGATGTGGTGGGAGGTGGCTGGAAGGTGGACCATACATTTATTAGAAGAGGCTACGCTGCTCACCTTGATAGAATTTATGTGTCTCGGGCTGTGGATGTAGGGGAGGTGAGGTGTGTGGACGTGGGGTTTTCTGACCACAGAGGGGTTGTGGTGGAATTGGCATGGGAGGGAATGGTAAGGTGGTATTCGGGTCATTGGAAATTAAACGTGCAGCTTTTGGATGGAGAGGAGGGTAGGGCATGCTTTGAGAAGTGGTGGGAGTGTATGTGGGTGCAAGGGAAAGTGGTGGAAGATGTGATAGGATGGTGGGAAGGGGTGGCTAAGCCAGCTATCAGAAAATTCTATAGGGTAAGGGGATGGGAGGAAGCGCAGTGGAGGTATGGTCTGGAGAAGTATTTGGAGGGACAGCTGGGGCTTTGTTGTGAGGGTAGGTCTGGTGTCCATATGGTCGAGATGGAGGAACTTAAGGATAGGCTGCGTGTACTGCAAAATCAGCGTTTTGATGCAATTCAATTACGTGGTGGGATTGAGGAGGCTCTATGGGGTGATAGGCCATCGACATGTGTGTTGCAAAATTGCAGGAAACGGAGGGAGGGGATGATGGTATCGAGGATGGTGGTGGAGAATGACGTAGAGAGGTATGCGTTGGGGCAGGTAATGAGGTCGAATGAGGCTATAAGTTTATATTTAACATCGTGGTTTGAGAGATACTTAAGGGCGGGGAATGTGGGGGACAGGAGGGTGATGTTGTGGTAGAGGGAATTGTGCAGAGATTGGGAGATGAAGGTAGAGAGGAAATGGGGGGTAATTAGCGAGGATGAGGTTTGGGGAGCTGTGAGTAGTTCGAGTAAACGAAAGGCGCAGGGGATGGATGGGATCCCTAATGACTTTTATGTAACTCATTGGGGTATCCTAAAGGAGTGTTTGGTTAGGGTTCTTAATGGTATGAAGGAGAATGGGAGGATGGGGTTGACTCAGCGTACTGGGTTGGTGGTTTTGGTGGGTAAGGGAGGGGAGAGAGATGGAATCAAGAATTATAGAGGATTATCATTAATGTGCACTGATTATAAGATATTTGCAAAAGTGTTGGGGAATAAGATTAAGAGGGTGGTTGGTGGGGTGGTAGAGGAAGGACAGTATGGTATACCTGGTAGGTGTATGGCGAGGGGGCATGAAAGGATTAGAAAATTTATTGAGGAAGGGGAAGGAGGGGGGGTCCTTGCATTGGATTGGGAGGCAGTTTATGATAATGTACATAGATAGGGGAATGCTGTGGAGGATTATGAGGAGGCAGGGTTTTGGGGAAGAAATTGTATGATGGGCTGAGACTTTATATAGGGAAGCAAGGGTGAGAGTACAAGTTAATGGGTTGGTGGGTGGAGAAGTGTGTATGGGGAAGGGGTTGCGGCAGGGTTGTCCATTGTCGCAAATGCTTTTTGCTTGTCTGCAGGACCCATTGTATAGATTAGTTAAGGCAGGAGTGGGAGGGGGGTGTGGGAATGTAAGTGGGGATGAGGGTATTATTGGTTACATGGATGATACAACGGTGCTGGTGAGGTGGGAGAGGAGTTTGGAAGCTGTAGGGACGATCATGGGGATTTTTGGAAAAGCGACAGGTATGAGGATTAATAGGGCTAAGTGGGAACGTGGGTGGGGGGTGGGTTGAGGTGTGGGTGGTCAGTTGCCGATAGATTAAAGATATGTGGTATCATTTTTATGAATGATGTGGGTGAAGCAAGATGTGTTACTGTGGGAGGTGTAATGAATAGGGCAATACAATGGATGAATGGGTGGAGACCGGGTGGGTTAACTATGTTGCAGCGTGTGGTTGTGGTGAATGTTTTGGTTTATAGTAAGATATTACATGTGGCGAGGATTTACCCAATTCTGAAAGGTGATGTTGCGGAGTTGATAAGGAGGGTCTTAAGGTATGTATGGGGGTATGGTAGGCATTGGTTGCGAAAGGAATTTGTAAGGAAGAGGGTGGGTTTGGGGGATATGGGGTTAATTAATTTGGATACACGTGTCATGAGTGTGTATGTAAAGGCCTGCTTTCTGGAGAGGGGAGGGGTACAGGGAAAACGAGTGGGTGGGGTAATGGGGGTGTTGAAAAAATGGTGGATGGGGAAGGAATTGGACCAGTGTGGGAATATGTTGTGCAGGCTTTTGAGTGTGAGGAATCCGGGTAACGTTACGGCATGTGTATTAGGGAGAGTCGGGGGTGGAAGGGAGCTGTATGAGGGGGAAGCGGTGCTTCCAGTGTATAATTGGAAAGGGATATGGAGTGGGTTGCGGGGCATGTGGTTGAAGGCGAGGTCAAGGGAGGTCATGTTTAGGTTTTTGCATGGGGTACTTGCTTCCAGTGCAGTTTTGTTTAAAATGGGGTTAGCAGGGGATGCCCGGTGTGTTAGGTGTGAAGGAGAGGACACGACGTATCATGCGTTATATTTTTGTGATCACCTAGAGGACGTCCGGTGTTGGGTGGGGGGAGTAGTAAGACCAATAGGGGAGGGGGATTAATGCATTGAGGTTCATGTGTTTAGATATAGGGGGGTGGAGGGATGTGTTAGGAGGGGGCTAATGTATTTGGCTGTGGATTTTGTGACTGTATCCTGGGATTTGAGGGAACATCCTGGGGGTGTTAGGATAAGGGCTATTGCTGCAGCTATGTATAGAACGAAATGTAGGAACAGGTTATTATATGGGGAGGGGTGGGCTAGGTTTTTACTGATGGTTATATTAACCTTACGGTGGGGGTTGTTGGGGGTGGGGAGTGTCCTAAGATGAAAGGGGCTATTTACGTAGAATGGGGTGAGGTTGCGGGAATGTTTGTCTTGGTGTCATTTAGTCATGAATAGTGTGAGCAAATGTGTGTTGTGTTGTGGGGAGTGGGGTTGACGGTGGACGACTCATTGAGAATATGTACCCTGACTTTGGACTTGCAGGGGGATGCATGGAGTTGTGTGTCATGTTTTGTGTGAACTCTGGGGACTGAGGACTGGGGGGTCGGTGGGTGTGGGGGTTAATTGGGAGGTGGCTTTCCCTGTTTTGCAGCTTTTGGATCTTTCAGGTTTTATTTGTCCTATGTAAAGTATGGCACTTGAGATATGATGTGGCTGTAATGTTGAGCTGCAGGATGACTAGCAGTTATGTGTGGATAGTTCACGTTTGTCAGGTCCTGAGAGGCCTGTGTGTGATGCCTGTATTTACTATTGTTTTGTATTCTTGGTAACTTTCAAGTTAATGTTATTTAAGTATGTCAATATAACAGTTTGTGGGATATATTCTTTATCGTTATTGATATTGTAGCTTGTTTTGTTATCATTCAGAATGAAATGGGTATCTTATGTACACTGTGGGGGTGTTACTAAGTTACATAGTGTTTTACCCTTGTTTTCAAAGGTTTCAGTATATGTATTTTAAATTGGTGTTTAAAAAAAAAAGTTTTCTCATCGTTAACAGTGTTTTCATTATGTAATTAATATGTCTTGAGGGGATGATTCATGGCCATGTATCTATGATGTTAACTCGTGTTCAGTCAGAATTTTCAGTGTTCAGTTTTAGGGAGTTGAACCTTTGGATTTTAAGTCTTTCTGTTAAAAGCATATTGGAGACATCTTGTGTAATGTCATTTTTTATATTGTGGCATGTCTGTGTAAGCATAATGAAAATCAAATCAATGAATAACTTATGGGAGTTTGTGTGCAATATTTTGATACTGTGTTAGGTGATATTTTTTATCCTGTAATGATATCTTACTTTATATTGTGTTTTTCGTAGGGTGTTACTATGAGTTAGCAGGTATAGTATGGACATATATGTTTGTGAATAGCGAGTGGGGCTCTTTTGATGTCTTGCACTTATATTATTGCGTCTATAGGGAAGGGGGGGGGCATGTGTCAGGGTGGGAAGTACGTATGATTGTGGATGCGGTCATAGATGGTATCTTTAGTTGTTCCATGGAGATGTAATAGTTATTTTGTGTATTTTTATTATTTTTATATAAAAAAAATAGGTGTTGGGGTTGCAGTGTATGTTTTTTATGTTCCATATGTATAATCAATTTCTGTTTTTGTCATTATGTTAAGAGGGGTTTGGTTGCACCCCACACTGTTTGTTTTGAGCCTTTTGGGTGGAAATATTTAAGGTTTACGGTGTTATGAACCTTGTATGGTTATTGTTTTGTCGTCATGTCTTCATTTATAGAGTGTCATGTTAAAGTTTGCTGTATGCGGCATGTAAGTTTGTGTGAGTAACTAATGTACAATCACGGGTTATATCCTTCAGGAAGTCATTGTTATAGTTTAATTGATTGTTAGGGTTTTTTGTATGATCTCGCTGTATGATGAATTATGTCTTTTAAATAACATATAAAAAAAAAAAACATTAGGTGGTCAGCAACCCACATCTGAGGTATAACCACATTAGGTGGTCAGCAACCCACATCTGAGGTATAACCACATTAGGTGGTCAGCAACTCTAATGATTGAAAAAGCGAGTATTGTTCAGTCTCTTTTATTTGTAAAAATCTAAACTTTTTAAACTGTTGATAAAAATTTCCTGTAATGCTGCTTGCTTCAAAATTTTTAATTCAGCTGAAGTTCAGACTCATAAATAACGTAATTTTCAATAAGTTAAAAAATAATATCAATGGAATACTGGTTCGAAGAATCATTTATGTATTTCCTGTATAGATAGATATAACAATTTTATCTTCGATTTTAAAATACTCTATATAAAGACTCACAAACATATTATACTCAACAGGAAGTCAAGAAGGTGGTACCAAACTACTGTTATGAAGACGAAGGTATGTTATTTATCTATCGTGTCCTGTAAACAACACGTGAGAGTATTCCTGCTGCAAGAAGTGCAATTCAGTGATCCAGTCGACAAAATTCTCTTTGGTACTCCACTTTTTAAAAGTATACGAGATATAAAAATATATTGAACTCAGATAATATTTCAGCCAAAAACCAGATGTTTGTTTATAAAAAAAAACTCTTCTTTATCCATTCTAATACTAAACAACAATTATAATGTATTAATATTGTTAGAATTACCGACAGTATGTTAAGTAAAAGGACACAAATGCAACTAAGACATTTTATTGTGGCAACGTTTCGCTCTCCAGAAGCTTTGTCAAGCCGTTACAAGCGATACATGGACACAGAGGGTATATATAAGAACATAAGAACATAAGAAAGGAGGAACACTGCAACAGGCCTACTGGCCCATACTTGCATTTATCTACATTGAACTGCAACTGCCACTTTTCTGACCACGAATTAAGTTTGTCTAAATCTTCCTGGAGTTCTATGACATCTATGTTTGAATCAATTATCCTACATATCTTCGTGTCGTCGGCGAATTTGCTCATATTACTAGTAATTCCATCGTCAAGGCCAGTGATATATATTATAAATAATAACGGGCCCAAAACCGATCCCTGTGGAACGCCACTTGTTACAGATCCCCATTCGGATTTAACCCCATTTATGCACACTCTCTGCTTCCTATTGGTGAGCCATGACTTAATCCATGACAGCACTTTTCCCCCAATGCCATGAGCAGCCACTTTCTCTAACAGTCTCTGGTGCGGTACTCTATCAAAAGCTTTACTAAAGTCTAAATAAACAATATCGAATTCTTTATCGTGATCAACAGCCTCAAAAGCTTTACTGAAAAAAGTTAATAAATTAGTTAGGCAGGAACGGCCCCTGGTGAATCCATGTTGAGTATCATTAATCAAATTATGCCTATCGAGATGGCTTCTTATGTTATCAGCTATAATCGACTCTAGTAATTTGCCTACAATTGATGTTAGACTTATTGGGCGGTAATTTGATGGTAACGACTTGTCCCCTGCTTTTAAAAAAGGAATTACGTTAGCCATCTTCCACGTATCAGACACTACACCTGTTTGAAGAGATAGGTTAAAAATGATAGTTAAGGATTCACAGAGTTCCATTTTGCATTCCTTAAGAACCCTTGAAAAAAGCTCATCAGGACCTGGCGATTTATTTTGCTTCAAACAGTCTATCTGTTTGATAACCATTTCGCTAGTGACTGTGATAATACATAATTTATCTTCTTTAGTGTCTTCCTGCGTGAAAACCGAGAGAAAATAATTATTAAAAATAAAGCACATTTCATTCTCTTTGTCAGTAAGATACCCATAATTATTTTTAAGGGGACCTATCTTATCTCTAACGTTTGTTCTATACACCTGGAAAAACTTTTGGGTTAGTTTTCGAATCCCTAGCAACTTTAATTTCGTAGTCCTGTTTAGCTTTTCTTATCCCCTTTTAACGTCCCTCTTAATGTCAATATACTGATTCATAAGATGACCCTCACCTCTTTTAATATGCCTAATAATTCCTTTCTTCTGCCCTAAAAGATATTTGAGCCTATTATTCATCCATTTTGGGTCATTTCTATTCGATCAAATTTCTTTATATGGGATAAATGTTCTTTGGGCAGCATGTATAGTGTTCAGAAAACTGTCATTTTGATACCTCTCTTCGTTACCCCAGTACACATTTGATAAGTGTTCTCTAAGTACATTGTAATCTCCTAAGCGAAAATCTGGGACCCTTACTGAGTTATCCCTACTATTGAAACTTCCTTTCAATGCCAAAGGTAATTGATTTGTGGTCGCTTGTGCTAAGTTCCTCTGTAATTTCTAAATTATTAACGAGGGTTTCCTTGTTTGCCAGAACCAAGTCAAGTAGGTTATTTTCCCTTGTAGGTTCTGTTACAAACTGCTTCAAAAGCAATCCTGAACTACTTCTAAAAGTCGTTAGATTCTAAATTCCCTGTCAAGAAATTCCAATCAATCTGACTAAAGTTAAAGTCCCTAGAATTACTACGTTATCGTGCCTTGTGGCTTTAACAATTTCCTCCCAAAGTAGCCTCCCTTGTTCCTATCTAAGTTTGGAGGACGGTAAATTACGCCTAAAATCAATTTTTCACACCCCTCTGAAAATTCTTTCCAGACAGACTCTGTATGTGTTATTTCAGACTTTATATCCGTTTTTATGCAACAATTTAAATGATCACGGACATAGAGTGCCACCCCACCCCCCTTCCCGATACTTCTGTCTACTTGGAACATTTTAAAACCCTGAATATGACATTCGGCAGACATGTCCCGATTTTTCATATTAAACCATGTCTCAGTTATTGCAAAAACATCAATATTACCAGTACTTGCAACTAATCTCAACTCGTCCATCTTATTCCTAGCCCTACGACTATTGGTGTAATATACACTTTAAGACCCTCCTTTCTCTTTACCCTTCCTGCTCATTTCTGTTTTTCCACTATACCTTTTACTGTCCTTGTCACCTAGTGCCACTGACTTTCCAATATAAACCTTATTCTGTCTATTACTATTTCCCCTAGAATTTATAACATTACTACATTGGGACTTCACTGTTTCTCCCCCATAACCCATACCACTAACGTTTTCTAGTTTAAAGCCCTAACAGCTACCTCCACTGCAGTTGCCAGTGCCCCCACCCCAGTCCTAGATAAGTGAACCCCATCCCTGGCATACATGTCATTTCTGCCATAGAAGAGGTCCCAGTTGTCAATGAATGTTACTGCATTTTCCTTACAGTATTTGTCCATCCGGCAATTGACACCAATTGCCCTGGACAACCATTCACATCCAACTCCCCTCCTTGGCAAAACACCACATATGACAGGGTTCCCACCCTTCTTCCTAATTCTGTCTATTGCTGATCTATAGCTGCTAATCAGCTCCTCACTCCTACGTCTGCCAACATCGTTGCCTCCAGCACTGAGACTGATAATAGGATTGCTCCCATTTCCTCTCATGATGTCGTCCAGACGGCTAACAATATTTTGCATCCCAGCCCATGGATAACATACTCTCTGCCTCCTATTCCTATCCTTTAGACAAAATTCCCTATCCATAAACCTAATCTGACTATCCCCAACTAAAACAATGTTCTTACCTCGACTGGCGGTGTGCATGACATTCTCGACGGTCTTTGTAGAGATGGTCATCGCTGGGATGTCTTCACATTCGTCTGATAACAAGGAAAAAGTGTTGCTGGTTTTCACAGCAGTCTCCTGGACCTTCTTCAACTTCAGCTTCGTCCCTTCAGAACCGACTAACATCCATTCGTTGGTCTGATCATCTGCGACATTGTTCCGGGGATAATCCTTGCATATACCCTTGAATCGTTGAATTTCTCTTCTAGCTTCCGTTAATTCCGCCTTAAGTTGGAGATATAGCTGCTCGTAGTTAAGGGAAACCATCATCCAATCTCAGGTAGCTAAGAACGGAAGAACAGTAGAAAAGTCTCCAGCCCCTCCCACTCATATATTTGTTCAATCTCTTTTTAAAGCCACCCAAGGTCCTAGTCTCTATCACCCCACTCGGAAGATTGTTCCACGCATCTACAACTCTGTTCGAAAACCAGTACTTGCCTATGTCCTTTCTAAATCTAAATTTATCGAATTTAAATCCGTTATTTATGGTTCTTACTTGGTTCGATATCCTCAGTATTTTATTAATATCTCCTTTGTTTATGCCCATCATCCACTTGTACACTTCGATGATATCTACTTGTCGGTTCTCTGAACCATTCATCTACACAAAAGAGGTCTCACTAGTGATGTATAGAGCTGTAAAATAACTTTTGGACTTCTGTTGCTTATACTTCTTGAAATAAATCCTAGTAATCTGTTAGCCTTATTGCGCACACTTAGACACTGTTGTCTTGGCTTTAGATTTTTGCTTACAATGACTCCCAAGTCTTTTTCACATTCTGTATGATCAAGCTCTACTTCACCTAGTTTATAAATTCGAGGGATATTTTCATTATCAAGGAGTAGTACCTTACACTTGTCCAAATTGAACTTCATCTGCCACTTTTCAGACCAAGACATTAATTTATCCAAATCCTCCTGGAGTTCACTGGTATCCTCCTCAGAATGAATCATACGGCCTATTTTTGTATCATCAGCAAATTTACTCATATCACTTGCAATTCCTTCATCAAAGTCATTTATGTAAATTATGAACAACAATGGGCCTAAAACTGATCCTTGTGGAACGCCACTAGTGACTAATCCCCATTCAGATTTGACCCCATTAATGGAAACTCTCTGCTTTATATTGGTAAGCCATACCTCTATCCATGCTAGAACTTTACCTCCTATACCATGAGCTGCCACCTTTATTAAGAGTCTCTTGTGAGGTACTCTATCGAAGGCCTTACTGAAATCCAAGTAAACTATATCATATTCTTTATCACTGTCTACTGCCTCAAATGTTTTATTGAATAACGTCAGTAAATTTGTTAGGCAGGAACGACCTCTCGTGAACCCATGCTGAGATTCATTAATCAAATTATGTTCTTCAAGGTGACTTCTAATAATATCAGCTATAATTGACTCTAATAATTTGCCTACTATAGATGTGAGGCTTATTGGACGGTAATTTGATAGAATTGACTTATCCCCTGATTTGAATATAGGAACTACATTAGCTATCTTCCACATCTCTGGCAAAACACCAGTTAGGATGGACGTATTAAACACATTCGTTAATGGCTGACTAAGTTCCATCTTGCATTCTTTAAGTACCCTGGAAAACAACTCGTCGGGTCCCGGGGACTTATTTTGCTTCAGTTTATCTATCTGTTTGATAACCATGTCCCTCGTGACAGTAATATTAGTTAACTTGAATTCTTCAGGAACTGAATAATTGTTAATTTCTGGAATCTCATTTACGTCTTCTTGTGTAAAGACTGACAAAAAATAGTCATTAAATAGAGAACACATATCAGTTCGTTATCCGTCAGCTGTCCATTCCCAATTTTCATAGGTCCTACCTTTTCCTTCACCTTCGTCCTATACACTTGAAAGAACCCTTTTGGATTAGTCTTTGATTCATTAGCAACCTTAATCTCATAGTCACGTTTAGCCTTTCTAATCCTCTTTTTTACTTCTCTTTTCAACTGAACATATTGGTCAATAAGGATAACATCTCCTCTTTCCATGCGCCTATAAATTCCTCTTTTCTCCCCTAATAGATGTTTTAGCCTCCTCTTAATCCATTTGGGATCGTTATTATTTGACCTAAATTCTCTCTGGGGAATAAATATACTCTGTGCACGTTGTAAATTATTAAGAAAAAATCATAAACGTAGATCCCATCGTAATCGTTAGCTAGATTACCCCAGTCGATATTGCACAGCTGTTCTCTAAGTCCAATATAGTCAGCAGAACGAAAATCAGGAACTTTTACCGTATTATCCCTATTCTCGTACTCCCAGGTAATATTAAAAGTGTAAATGAATGGTTCAGAGAACCGACAAGTTATAAATTAGACACATATTCAACACTTGGGTATCTTTATTGAGGACATATGCTGTACTTTCTACAAGATTGATGGACTGAACACATCGACTCCAGGCCGAGGGACTGATTACCTCAAACTCCTCCTCTCCTTACACCTTTCTACTTTGTATTGGACTGATGAAGCCAATGTGTGGCGATACGTTTTCTCAATAAAGATACCCAAGTGTTGCATATGTGTCTAATTTATAATATTAAAAGTAATGGATTTGTGATCACTTGCGCCAAGCTCTTCAGTGAACTCCAGATTATTTAAAAGGGTTTCTTTATTTGACAAGACTAGGTCGAGCAAATTATTACCTCTGGTATGCTCCGTCACACACTGCTTCAGAAAACAGTCCTGAACTACTTCCAAAAAGTCACTGGACTCCAGATTACCGGTCAAAGAAGTCCAGTCAATTTGACTAAAGTTAAAATCCCCTACTATCACCACGTTATTGTGTCTAGAAGCCCTGGAGGTCGGTATATTACACCTAAAATAAGTTTTTCTTGCCCTTCTAGAAACTCTACCCAAACAGATTCTGTTAATGATCCATCTATTTTTATGCCTGTTTTTATGCAGCAATTTATATTTTCTTGTACATATAATGCAACTCCACCCCCTTTCCCATTATATCTATCTACATGGAACAACTTAAACCCCTGAATATGACACTTAGCAATCATATCCCGACTCTTTATATTATACCATGTTTCAGTTATTGCAATGACATCAAAGTTCCCAGCACATGCTACCAAATGTAATTCGTTAATTTTATTTCTGGCGCTTCGACAGTTAGTGTAAAATACATTGATATGTATCTTCTTGTGAACCTTTTTCATATTTAGCTTTTGTTTTACACAATTTCTGTTACTATCATTACACTGTGTTACTAGATTACTGTTATTGTTAAGATTTATGATATCAAAGCCTGAATCAATATTTTGACCCTCATTATTCACCATTCCTAAACCCATACCTCTAACTAATCCTAGTTTAAAGCCCTAATAACATCCTCAACTGAGCTAGAGAGAAATTCTACACCTGCCCTGGATAAGTGAACCCCATCCCTGGCATACATGTCATTTCGGCCATAGAAGTGGTACCAGTTGTTAATGAATGGGACTGCATTATCCTTACAGTGTTTGTCCAGCCAGCAACTTATACCAATCGCTCTGGACAGCCATTCATTTCCAACACCCCTTCTTGGCAAAATGCCACATATAACAGGGCGTCCCCCCCCCCTTCTTCCTAATTATGTCTATTGCTTTCCTGTACCTTCTAACTAAATTCTCATTTCTACGCTTGTCTACATCATTGCCTCCAGCACTGAGGCAGATAAGTAAGTAAGTAAGTAAGTAAGTAAGTAAGTTTATTCAGGTATACACAAATACATTTACATACATTATCATACATAACATAATAGTGTAATCCCCCGCGTTGACTGGTTCACGGTGCTTGGATTTTATCCTGGTTAGATCCTTTATAGAAAGGCTGGAAGCGATGGCGACTCTGGTGTAACGGCTTGAAAAAGCTCCTAGAGAGCGAAACGTTGCCACAATAAAATGTCTCATTAGTTGCATTTGTGACCTTTTACTTAACAACTATAATGATCATTATATCTTAATATCCAGTTAAATGATGTACAACTCTAATTATAAATTCTCTACAACTGATAAAATGTGAAATAATTATCAGTAAATCTTATAACTTGCATTTTTAGATTATTATTATTATTATAATCAAATAGAAGCGCTAAACCACAGGGGTTATACAGCGCTGCAGGTTATTGTAGGATGCAGGGAGAGTGGGTTGTAAGAGGGAGATGGACGATTAGTAGGGTATGGAGTGCAAGATGACGGTGGATTGTGCAGGGGAGGAGGGTAGCAAGAGATCGAGGTAGAAGGGACTGAGGGAGGTGCTAGAGGTATAATCTTCAGAGTTTGTGTAGTAAGTCAGTTTCTGTCAAAAAGTCAATGAGAGAGTCTGGATTAAAGGAGGGGCCATCTGCAAGAAGGGAAGGTAAAGAAAGGGCCGCAGAGCGAAGACGTCGTTGGAGGTAAATTCTGCGTGCTCGTTGATAGAGTGGGCAGTCCAACAGGATATGTCGAACAGACACTGGAACCTGACAATGCTCACAGAGAGGGGCAGGGAGCCTCTCCATGAGATACCCGTGAGTAAGACGAGTGTGGCCGATGCGAAGACGGGAGAGTGTAGTCTCCCAACCTCGACATTGGTGACAAGAAGAAGGCCAGAAACCTATAACCGGTTTAATAGAATGAAGTTTGTTATTCAGCAGGTCAGACCAGCGTTGTTGCCAACGGGTGCGAAGGTGGGTAGCAATGACCGCAAAATAGTCCGTGAAAGGAACACCTCTATATGAAACTGGAAGGTCATGTACTGCTGACCGCGCAGCAGTGTCTGCCTGTTCATTGCCCTGTACGTCAACATGACCAGGGACCCAACAAAAGACAATATCTTTATGCTTGCTAAAGATACGGCGTAACCAAAGGTGGATACGAAGAACTAGGGGTGAGGTGTATCAATTTTACGGATAGCCTGTAAAGCACTAAGGGAGTCTGAAACGACCACAAATGGTGATACAGGCATAGATGCAATACGGATAAGTGCCACAAGAATGGCATACAATTCAGCCGTAAATATGCTAGCCGAGGGTAACAGATGCCCTCGTACGACGCTGTCCGGAAACACTGCTGCGAATCCGACGCCGTCAGATGACTTTGAACCATCGGTGTATACTGCGATGGCATGGGAATGAGAACGGAAATGGTCTAGAAAGAAAGAGCGAGAAGCCGCCGTAGGCAGTTGGGCTTTCGCGCAAGGTAGAGGAATAGAACAGACACGGACAGCAGGAACTTCCCAAGGGGGTAGAGGAAAGGGTGAAGCCACATGAACATATAAAGGCGGAAGCTGAAGGGAAGACAAGAGTGAATGCAAACGAAGAGAAAAGGGACGAAGTAAACAGGGGCGACGAACAAATAACGAGCGTCTACTAACATCTGTGACAATCCTATACATGGAAGGATTGCGGAGGTCATGAGAGCGAACATAATAGCGAATGCAATGTGCATCACGACGATCGGACAAGGATGGAATGTTCGCTTCTACATAGAGGCTCTCAACCGGGGAAGAACGAAAAGCACCAAGGCATAAGCGTAATCCCTGGTGATGGATGGGATTAAGGCTGGAAAGAGTGGCAGGAGAGGCTGCCGAATATATCTGGTCACCATAATCGAGTTTCGATAGAATTAGGGCTGAATGTAGGCGAAGGAGAGTTCTACGATCAGCCCCCCATGAAAGATGTGCGAGGGTTTTAAGGAGGTTCAGCCGGCTATGGCAAGTCGCCTTCAGAGAGGTAATGTGAGGTTTCCAGGACAATCTGCGGTCAAACAGGAGGCCGAGAAACCTGACTGTATCACGTTCTGGGATACGTGAGCCGTATAGGTACAATGGATGATCAGAGACCACTGAACGTCTAGTGAACGTAATTTGATGAGTTTTGCCACTAGAAAACTTAAACCCGTGAGTGGTGGCCCAATCAGAAACCCGGTTGATGGCATGCTGGAGGGAAACTGCAATGAGGTGACAGTCAGCACCTGCACAAGCTATAGCAAAGTCATCCACATAGAGCGATGACCAAATATTGGATGGGAGAACAGATGCCAGATTATTTATAGCAAGCAGAAAAAGTGTTGTGCTCAGAACACATCCCTGGGGGACACCTTCAGCTTGGACAAATTCCGGGAGAGTTCATTACGAACCCGGACCCGGAAATGTCTGTCAGTTAAGAAAGCCTTAAGAAAGAATGGTAAGTTGCCTCGAGGCCTAAGGAGTGGGCCTGGGCCAAGATATTATATCTCCAAGTTGTATCATAAGCCTTCTCAAGGTCGAAAAAGATAGCGATAACCGAATGGTTATTCGCAAAGGCATTACGAATATACGTATCCAAGCGCAGCAAGGGGTCAATGGCAGAACGGCCCTTACGGAAACCATACTGACTAGGGAGAGACTATTGTGAGTCTCTAAATACCACATCAAACGTCTATTAACTAGACGTTCCATTACCTGCAAACTGCACTGGTAAGAGCGATGGGACGGTAGTGAGAGGGATCACGTCCCGTAGCACCTGGTTTTCGAAAAGGGAGAACAATAGCAGACTTCCACAGCTGGGGAATAACTCCTTGCGACCATATAAGATTAAAGAGTCGTAAGAGGACAGTAAGAGCAGACTGATGTAAATGCTGTAGCATACGAATATGTATGCCGTCTGGCCCAGCTGCCGATGATCGGCAAGCAGAGAGTGTTGCCTCCAGTTCTTGAAGGGTAAAAGGCACATTATAGGATTCTTCTCTAAGAGAAGAAAATCTAAGGGCTTTAACTCGCTGGCAGACTTAGAAGAAAGGAACGAGGGGCATAGATGGAGCCCCTGAGAAATGCGGACGAGATGGTTACCAATTTCAGTGGCAACGGCAAGAGGGTGTGCTATATCGACACCAGCAACCTGAAGAACAGGAGCCGGGTCGGGGAGAATTTACCACTTAATTTCCGCACTTTCTTCCAGACTGCACTCATCGAGGAAGCCGAAGTGACAGTAGAAACGTAATCTCGCCAGCAAGTGCGTTTAGCATCACGTATGACACGACGAGCAATAGCTCTCTTCTGCTTGAAATCAAGGAGTCTCTCTGTGGTTCTGTTATATCGATACCTGCCCCATGCAGCACGTTTCAAACGCACTGCCCGAGCACAAGCAGGAGACCACCAAGGCACGCACTTCTGAGGATGCTTGCCCGAGGTTTGGGGAATAGAATGTGAAGCCGCTGTGAAGATGGAGGACGAAAAGAGATGTAAAACCTCATCAATGGAGGACGAGATAGGAACCTCATGAAAGGCAGTAAGATGTGCGTAAAGGTCCCATTTCGCCCGGTCAAATTGCCAGCGTGGGCAATGAGGAGGTGGAGAAAACAGAGGGGACTTAAGGATGATTGGGAAATGATCGCTGTCATGTAAGTCCGGGAGGACAGACCAGGTGAAGTCAAGGACAGTAGATGAAGAGCAGATGGAAAGATCGATGCAGGAGAAAGAATGAGTTCGGGATCAAAATGGGTAGGAGTACCCGTATTTAAAACATGGAGGGAAGAGAAGCAAGAAATGCCTCCAACTGAATGCCACGGAGTCACAGTGCGATCCTCCCCAGAGAGAATGGTGTGCGTTAAAATCGCTGAGTAATAGAAGGGGTGGCGTTAAGGAAGAAACCAGAAAATCAACATCTGGGATAGACATTGCCCGTGAAGGGGAGAGATATAAAGAACAGAGTGTATACCACTTATTCAAGTGGATACGGGCTGCGGTGTAATGTAAGGAAGAAGGAACATAGAGCTGACGGTATGGAACACCAGTGCGTATAAGAAGAGCACTTTCGTTAAAGGTTCCATCGGAAAAAGGATCCGATGAATATAACAAATCATAGCCTGAAAAGGGCCTGATAACAGTGGATTGTAATTTGGGTTCTTGCAAACAGACCCCAACAGGGGAAAACTGAGAGAGCAACACCTGAAGCTCACCCCGGTTTTCCCTGAGGCCTCGGATATTCCACTGTAAATAAGCCATGATTTATGGAGAGAAAGATATAAGTGGAAGTGAGAGGAATCTATGGACTAGGGTTAGAAAAGTCCACGTGTGGAGGCAGCGGAAGACCTGTAATCAGAGAAGGAGGAGGACGTTGTGAAGGAAGGGGGGGTTGAGACGAAGAAGAGAGATGAGGAACCTCAGGTGGAGTAGTGTCCATCATCTGTCCAGTCTCTGTAATATATTCTGCAATAGCTTCCAGTGTTTCGGAAGTCAAAGATGCAGAATGTGGGACTACATTAGAAATGGAAGAAGAGTGAGCAACGATCGGGAGTCTATAGACTGCACTAAAGTAGAGGGTGAGGAGATAGAAGAGGAAACTGTCGAAGGGGCTTGGGAGGGGACAGGGGATGAAGGTAGTGTATGAGGAGGAGGATGAACCTCCACACACGTTATAGAACTAGTCAGAGGCGAAGGACCTGGCAGTAGGGATTTTTTGCCGGGCTTATGAGAAGGAGGGGGGCGCTGAGGTTTAGGTGAAGAACGAGGACGTGTAGACTCAGGATTGTGCGAGTGAGTAGAGGAAGGAGTGTGGACAGTATGGGAAGCCGAGGTAGGGACCTCGGAGCCAAGAATATCAAAAGGATTCGAGACAGGGGTGATTGCGGATGAGGCAACCACAGAGGAAGCCGTGGAAGTTGGGACCCCAGAAGCGGGGCGACGTTTAGCAATGCGAGAATAAGAAATACGGGGAAGTTTCCCTTGAAGGCGAAGATGAGAGACAGCCATAGCATAGGAGAAGCCTTCCGCCTCTTTGAGACAACGGATTTCCCGCTCATTCAGGTAAACCTGACAACGGCGAGAATATGAAGGATGTGCCTCATGACAGTTAAGGCAAGAGGGAGGTAGAGTACAAGAAGAACTGGCATGGTCGTCAGCACCACAGACTGGGCATTCGGCCATGGACCTGCAATATTTTGCTGGATGACCAAAACGCCAGCAGTTTCTACACTGCTGCGGTGTAGGGGTCACCTTTCGAACTTGTAAACGTTGACCTGCAATGTAGACCGAAGGTGGCAGTTCTCGGCAGTCAAACGTTAAACGAGCTATATTGCAAGGATAACGTCTTCGCTTATTGGCTGGGAGGACAAAAGTGTCAACTTTAAGGATAGGGAGTTCTTGGAGCTCAAGCTGCTCGAAAATGTCATCACCACATGTCTGGAAATTCCGTTGGACAATGGTGTGGGGCAAAATGACAGAACCACAACAAGAATTGAGGGAATGGTGCTTGTCAATAGTAACAGGTGTATTGTCAATGGTCGTAAGAAGAGAAAGATCACGAGCTTGGCCAGCATTCTGGACCGTGATGATGCGAGTGCCGCTCTTGAGAGCGTGAAATGAGATGTTTTGACCAACATGGCGTAGTAGAGCCTTACCAATACTATGGTCTGAAAGATAGGTATTAGGAGAAGTTGGACGAAGAGTAAAAAACTTTGTCCATTGAGTAGTTTGAAACAGAGAGTTTAAGGGGAGTGAGTGACGAGCTGGTCGTTTCTGCGATGAACGAGAAGGGAGTGTCGAATCGTCATGTGTGGGTCTTGGTCGTTTTTGTGTGGGACCGGGGGTGGTCCGATGGGAGACGGGCGAGCGATTCGAAAATTGCCGCACCGTCGAGGGAGAAGCCGGAATCAAGGTCAGAGAAGAGCGAAGGTCAGACGTATCGAAAGGGCCAGTCGGGACCCTGGTACCTGAAGCAGGTGACGAACCAGCACCAGCAAGAGGTACAGGGGCATGAGAGGTGTCCAAAGAGTCATCCGTTAACGAGGCAGGGTCAGTACTGGGTGCGGTATCAGGAAGGGGCCCGGGGGTAGTGGGTTCATGGATTGGGTCAGCCATGGTTAGGTTACTTCTTTCTTTTTATTTTTAAGAAAAAAAAAAGAAAGAAGAAAATAAAAATAAAAAAAAGAATAAAAAAAGGGGGAACGTGGAGGAATAGGTCCTAGGAGGAATGAAAGGGAGCGCAAATCCCCCTCCGTGCCCAAGAGGACCTCAACACCGCAAGTAGTGCAGATGCTGCATGGAACCCGTGCCATACCCTACCCTTCACGCCAGTAAACCAGCAATCCGGGATAGCAACCTCACATCCACCGAGCCATCTCGGCGGACAAAAGAGAGGGCGGCCGGATATCCGCCACAAAGCATACCGCCTTCGGCCACCACCCCCGGAATCCGAAAGGTGGCCTCCAGAGATACACCCGTCGCCCGAAAGATACCCAAAGCCACCCCCCGGGTGACCGGAGAGGGATCGGGACATCCCCAGGCGATCCAGATTCCACGGCAAACTACACCACCGCCAAGGACCTCAACAGAATGGGATGGACTACGATACCCTTCCCCCTACCTAGGAACTAGAATGCCTGAGGAGAGAAGCTCCCAGGGTAAAACTGGGAAGGAAATAAGGGAGGGATGAGGAGGAGGAGGAGGAAAGGGAAAAGGGAGGATGGGGGAGATGGGAAAAGGGAGGGGGGATTGGGGGGTAATTAGGTTCGGTCTGAGGAAGAAGACCAAAAGGTCCAATTCCTCAGACCGATAGCCTCTTTACCACGTCAAGGAGCCCCCCTTAAAGAGGTTGCATTTTTAGAGATATTTTCATCGCTGAGAAGGTTGGTCACTATTCTGCCCAACAATCTAAATGACAATCATCCCTTTTGTGCCTTTACACATGTACATGTCAAATGCATACTTGTTTTTGAAATCAAAATCTAGTGGCTTTTTCCGTGATATTTTCTTTGCTAGATTCTTTTCAAAGTAATGAATCATAGCCAGATGTTGCGCTAGTACCCTAAGATCAGCAGAAATTTCTTGCCAAGAGCATCTCACATAGGCTTCATTTTATGGAGATCATCAAGTGGATCAAATATGGAACTGTTATTGCAGTGAATGTAAAGGACAAGTTATTCAAACGCCTACATTGTATTGCATATGACAAGAAGGACTCATTTTTGTCTTGGCCAGTAGAGAGTTTTGTATGGATGTTTAAGTCGTACCAGAAGAAAAAAGAAATTCTTCCAGAGTGACTAGTCACTAAGAACAGGTATGTTGAAAATAACATAAAATACCGACAAGCTGATAATTAAGACACATGTCCAACAGTTGGGTTTCTTAATTGTTGAAACGTTTCGTCTACACAGTAGGCTTCTTCAGTCAAGTACAGAGTCAACAAGTGAAGCAATGAAATGAAGATGATGTAGGCGAAACGTTTCAACAATAAAGATACCGAACTGTTGCACATATCTTACTCATCAACTAACAAAAGGTATTACATTGTGGTAGAATATATCCCAGGTCAACCTCTCTGCTGGACAGCTTCCCAAACAACATACACCTTTATATGGGATAAATTATATCCATACTGTTGCTTCCCTTGTGTTCTTCACGCTTCGTGCATTAGTATATATAATATATAAATTAAACACATATGCAACACTTGGGTATCTTTATTGAGGAAACGTTTCGCCACACAATGGCTTCATCAGTCCAATACAAAGTAGGAGGAGTTTGAGGTAATCAGTCTCTGATTACCATTCATCTACATCCTGTCTGACACAGCAACATCTTGGGATTTTGATACAAACGAATTTTTCCACACTTGTCCAACCTTTGGACGAAGACCTACTTCGACTAGTGGATGGTACCACTATGACCCCGCCTCCTCCTGCTTCACCTCACCTGTCTACAGAATATAAACAACCTCCATTGTCCTATGCTGTACTTACTACCAGATTGATGGACTGAACACATCGACTCCAGGCCGAGGGACTGATTACTTCAAAATCCTCCTCTCCTTACACCTTTCTACTTTGTATTGGACTGATGAAGCCACTGTGTGGCGAAACGTTTCATCAATAAAGATACCCAAGTGTTGCATATGTATCTAATTTATAACTTGTCGGTTATCTGAACCATTCATCTACAGTATATGTAATAATGGGTTATGGACTATATTCATAAGTAGTATGTCAATGTTTTACTCATCTGGACAAATACATGTTCTAGTTTTCCGAATCATTGATGAATGTAACACTATTTTTATAAATGTTCTGACTAGAATATGTAAAAAGAAAAAAATATATATATGAGGCATATAAATTGTATACAGGACTTCCAAGTAATTTACACATGCAATACAATTTATAATCACCCAAAACAATGCTTAATTGAAATTGTGTATAATTGCACCTAAATAAAAATACTTGCTTACCTAATTTATTTTTTGCTATTTCCCAAATCTTGCAAAATTGAATCTAAGTTAATGCAACATTCTAAAAACTTCCATACTAGACAATATCCTTAATCTTTCGCTATATAGACCACAGTGGGAGTAAGATACAATTCCAGTCAGACTGGGAAGAGTGGATATGCTTATGACGTCTCAGATTAACAATCAGATTACCACTGTGTCCCGTGGCCTGGTAAGCAACGCTCTGGCCTCACCAGGCAGAACTACAAAGGGATCTGGACAGGCTGCAAGCCTGGTCCAGCAATTGGCTCCTGGAGTTCAACGCCACCAAGTGCAAAGTCATGAAGATTGGGGAAGGGCAAAGAAGACCGCAGACGGAGTACAGTCTAGGGGGCCAGAGACTACAAACCTCAATCAAGGAAAAAGATCTTGGGGTGAGTATAACACCAGGCGCATCTCCTGAGGCACACATCAACCAAATAGCTGATGCAGCATATGGGCGCCTAGCTAACCTAAGAACAGCATTCCGACATCTTAATAAAGAATCGTTCAGGACCCTGTACACTGTGTACGTTAGGCCCATACTGGAGTATGCAGCACCTGTTTGGAACCCACATCTAGCCAAGCACGTAAAGAAGCTAGAGAAGGTGCAAAGGTTTGCAACAAGACTAGTCCTGGAGCTAAGTGGTATGTCCTACGAGGAGAGGTTAAGGGAAATCGACCTGACGACACTGGAGGACAGGAGAGATAGGGAGGACATGATAAAATACTGAGAGGAATTGACAAGGTTGACAGAGACAGAATGTTCCAGAGATGGGACACAGCAACAAGGGGACACAGTTGGAAGTTGAAGACTCAGATGAATCACAGGGATGTTAGGAAGTATTTCTTCAGTCACAGAGTGGTCGGGAAGTGGAATAGCTTGGGAAGCGATGTAGTGGAGGCAGGCTCCATACATAGCTTTAAGAAGAGGTATGATAAAGCTCATGGCGCAGGGAGAGTGACCCAGTAGCGGCCAGTGAAGAGGCGGGGCCAGGAGCTATGCATCGACCCCTGCAACCACAACTAGGTGAGTACAACTAGGTGAGTACACACTGAGCATCAGTGGTTGAATACCCTGCCAGGTGGAAACATTGGGCGTGTTTCCTTACATCTGCTGTTCCCCTTCACCTAGCAAGCAAGTAGGTACCTGGGTGTTAGTCACCTGGTGGGAATCGCATCCTGGAAGACAAGATTTAAGGACCCCAATGGAAATAAGAGACATTCCTCGATAACGCACTGACTTTCTTGGGTTATCCTGGGAGGTTAACCTTACGGGGTTAGAAATCCGAACAAAATCTTATCTTTCTATTATTTTCATCAGGCTTCATAGCACACAAACAGCTAATGAAACAAGTGAAAAATAAAATAATTAAGAACCTCACAGAAAGAACGTAGGCAGCTCAATCTCATTAGAGCAACCAATGTGTGTGAAACAAACTCTGACTGATTAAAACGTGATTAAAAATGACATTCACAAATCGAGTTGAGAGAGCATAATTGTGGAAAAGATTTCTACAACTATAATATGATCATACATCACAGAAATGTCAGTAGTTTAGTAGTTCCCGTCTTTGTGTTAGGTACATCTGAACTGCAGTGGGTTCTTCTATTGCTGCACTTATCTAAAACTATTACAAATGTATTTGCAGTAAAGAGAAAATCAACCGGTGTGGTCTGAACTTTTAAGGTTCCTAGAATATGGCATGATAGACAATATAAGTTTAGTATCATAGGGCAATGTCTTTCAAGAGCTCAGCGCCTGACAGAGACGAAAAACTTCATCCGTCTCGTTTTCCTGGTTGTCGTTCGGACAATGTAACCACTAGAAAAACGTTCAGCAGAAGTTTGTGGTTATAAGAAAGTGGGTGCGGGGGAGAAGAAGAGCGATTGGTGGAATGATGATGTAAAGAGAGTAGTAAGAGAGAAAAAGTTAGCATATGAGAGGTTTTTACAAAGCAGAAGTAATGCAAGGAGGGAGGAGTATATGGAGAGAAAAAGAGAGGTTAAGAGAGTGGTGAAGCAATGTAAAAAGAGAGCAAATGAGAGGGTGGGTGAGATGCTATCTACAAATTTTGCTGAAAATAAGAAAAAGTTTTGGAGTGAGATTAATAATTTAAGAGCGAATGGATTTGTCAGTTAAAAATAGGAGAAGGAGAGTTATTAAATGGAGACTTAGAGGTATCTGGAAGATGAAGGGAATATTTTGAAGAATTGTTAAATGTTGAAGAAGACAGGGAAGCTGTGATTTCGTGTATAGGGCAAGGAGGAATAACATCTTATAGGATTGAAGAAGAACCAGTTGTGAGTGTGGGTGAAGTTCGTGAGGCAGTGAGTAGAATGAAAGGGGGTAGAGCAGTTGGGATTGATGGGATGAAGATAGAAATGTTAAAGGCAGGTGGGGATATAGTTTTGGAGTGGTTAGTGTTTTTATTTAATAAGAGTATGGAAGAAGGTGCGTGCATAGTTGATTTGTATAAAGGCAAAGGGGACAAAAGAGAATGTAAAAATCATGGAACAGGAGGTAGGTTATTGAAAGCGGTGAAAAGTTTTTACGAGGATAGTGAGGCTCCGGTTAGAGTATGTAGGCGAGAGGAGATTATTTCCATAAAAATTAGACAGGGATGTGTGATGTCACCGTTGTTGTTCAATATATTTATAGATGGAGCTGTAAGAGAAGTGAATTCTCGGATGTTGGCAAGAGGTGTGGGGTTAAAAGATAAAGAATATAACACAAAGTGTGAGTTTTCACAGTTGCTCTTTGCTGATGACACTGTGCTTTTGGGGATTCTGAAGAGAAGTTGCAGAGGTTGGTGGATGAGTTTGGTAGGGTATGTAAAAGAAAAAAAGAAAAGTGAATATAGGAAAACGTAAGGTGATGATGATAACAAAAAAAAAAAAAGATAACGGAAGATTGGATATCAGATTGGAGGGAGAGAGTATGGAGGATGTGAATGAGTGCAGATAATTGGGAGTGGATGTGTCAGCAGATGGGTCTGTGAAGGATGAGGTGAATCATAGAATTAATGTAATGCTTCCAAATTCGGTCCTCCTCAAGGACCCTAACCCTTTAATGTTGGGTTTGACCAAGTCTCAAGTAACTAATTTAACTGCGCTCCTACAGTCCTATCCTGATATTTTTTTGGATGTGCCGAAAAAATGTACATTAGGATATCATGATGTAGATGTTGGAAACTCTAAACCTATTAAACTATCCCCTTACAGAGCTAATCCTGAAAAACAGAGGCTACTTCAACAGGAGGTAGAATTTCTGTTAGAGCATGGGTTAGTGGAGGAGTCATCTAGTCCGTGGGCTTCACCGTGCATCCTTGTTAACAAAGCTGATGGAGGGTTCCGAATGTGCACAGATTACCGTAAGGTGAATGAGGTCACAATTGCAGATGCCTATCCTCTGCCACGTCTGGATGATGTAATCGACTTTGTGGGTAAGGCTACTTTTGTATCCAAATTGGACCTCCTTAAAGGTTACTATCAAGTACTATTAAGGAAATCTCTGCCTTCGTAATTCCAGGAGGTCATTATCAGTATACAGTGACCCCCTTCGGAAAGAAAAACTCTCCTGCATCATTCCAGAGACTTATCCATCAGGCTATTAAAGGACTTGAAGGCACGGCCGCTTACCTAGATGATATAACTGTTGTGTCGGACACTTGGGACCAACATGTGTTTAGGCTTAAGGCTCTCTTTGACACCTTCCAGAGTTTTCATTTAACTGTTAATTTATCAAGTCATACACACAACCCGCACATATAGAGAGGAGCTTAGACGACGTTTGCCGACTTGGACCATTTACAAAGTCACTTTTCAGTGTGACTTTGTAAATGGTCCAAGTCGGGCCGAAACGTCGTCGTAAGCTCCTCTCTTTTATATGTGCGGGTTGTGTGTGTATTGTTCCAGTCACGGTATTGTGCCTTTTTTGTTATCAAAGTCATCCTTTGGCCAATCTACTATTAATTTTTTGGGGCTATGCAGTAGGTAGTGGCAAAGTGGCCCCTAAATTTGCAAAAATTCTGGCCATTAAAAATTATCCAGTTTCCCCTGACAGGAAATCCCTTCAACGTTTTCTAGGGATGGTAGGGTTTTATAGAAGATTCTGTAAAATTTTTGCAGATATTATTGCACCTCTAACCTCACTTACCATTCACAAAGTTCCCTTTAATTGGACCCCAGAATGTCAAGATGCTTTTACGAAAGCAAAGAGATTACTTTGTACTGCACCCATTCTTTTGTCTTCAGACTTTTCAAAACCTTTCTTTTTGCAGGCAGATGCTTGTGAGTCTGGGGTGGGGGCAGTGCTTCTGCAATCTGGGGATGATGGGTTGCAGCCTGTGGCATAATTTTCGGCCAAATACCAACCACACCAGAGGGCCTACTCCACTATAGAGGCCCTGGCTCTACTTCTGGCATTAGAGCATTTTGAGGTCTATGTGGGCCAGTCCTCTCAGGTGGTCACCCTCTACAGTGACCACAACCCTCTGCTTTTCATCCAATGCATGAAAAACAAAAATACCAGACTTATGCGTTGGAATATTAGGTTGCAACCCTACAATGTAAAAATTATACACATCGCTGGCAAAAATAATACGCTAGCTGATGTGTTGTCCAGAAGTCATTGCATTTAGTTAGGATGTGTTAGGGACTTTGGGTGGAACCAGCCCTTTTTTTTCCCTAGTGGGTTTTTTTTTTAGCGGGGAGGTGCCCTGCTACCGACCGCAGGCACCTTGGACCTACGCTAGCCCTACCATTTGCTGTCTCACTCTTAAGTTTAAAGCCGGACTTTATGTCTCGAGAAGAAGTTTAGCTTTATCTAATGAGCGGGATTGTTGAGGGGAAAGGCGGTCCCATTGTTATAATGTGCCATAGTGGCACTCTACCCATTTGAGGTGGAAGCCTAGTCTTGGGGTGGGGGTGTTGCATGCAAAGAGTATGTAATGTTTATTCGGAGCCTGTTAAACACACCCACATAGGCTCCCCTCCAACCAGTGAACCATCGTTAAGGGTTTGGCGATGGGGCCCCATCATCAAATCAATGACTCGGTTCAACCAATTAAAATGCGAGTTTAACAATGACAAAGGTGATGTGGATACCACTCAGTTTGTCATTGGAATTCCTGCATAGAGCTGGTTGTGGAAGGTTGTCTGTCTTTTGGCTGCTGTTTAGCCTAGATAACCATGGCGTGCACTAATATTACTCTTTGTGTATATAGTGTAAATAATTGTAAAGCCCTTTTGTAATAATTGGTGAAGGAAAAGACAAAAGTCTGATATTAATCTAACTGCTTGGTGAAGGAAATACAAATTCTAAGCATCTTCTACTATGTTTCTTTGCTCCAAGCTCCCTTTTACACTCAGGATAACAGGCCATTGAACCTGAGGTTGTAATAATGCCCTTGTTACATGAACTGCTGCTTCACTTCCTTGAGAGGCCCCAAAGCCAAGCTGGTTTGGTTGAAGCATGATGGCTTCCTCTGTGCGAATACTTCTGACAGCAGCTTTAGAAACGAGGTGGCGAAACATGTTGCCCACTGCGATTGGCCTAATTCCTCCATCCTTCTTTTTAAGGGCACAAAGTGATGCTCCAAAAAAGAAAGGTTTAATCTCGTCAGGAATCAGACCAGCCAAGTAATTGTTGACGAACCTTGTGATCTCTGAAAGCAGTCTCTCTGCAATCTCCCCGATAACTGGATTAACCATTTCCTTTAAATGCTGTGGCCTTATTCCAGTGTAACCCCCAGCAGAGCCGGACGGGAATGACATTATTGCTTTGTAAATGTCCAAGTCTTGCACAATCAGTGGTTCCACAGAGGGGACAGAGGTGTTGGAACTGTTGGTACCCCTGGTTTCCCTGGCAGGGTGCTTTCCTCTAAGTGCTTCAGCAGTGTCAGCATCCCTGGGGGCAACTGTATCTTCACTGGTGATAATTCTGATTGCTCCCACAGTGTTGCCCTCTTCAATTTTCTTGCTCACTTGGACTCTGATTTTTTCGCTGTCAGTGGAGTGAGTGGGGGTTCTGCCTCTCCCATTTTTGTATTGATGGGGAAGGTGAATGAGGTTATCAGCTTTAGGAAAGTCTCTAAGGGATTTAATGATCATTGAGGCTAGCCTCTTTCCCCTTCTTTCCAGCACAGCTAAGCAGACATTGCCAAAACGTAGCAAGTTGTGCCATTCCTTGATGGTTGGTGGAACATTTAGGATAGCAGAACCATTGTTTACTTTTATTAAGAGGTCCGTAAGTTTCCCAGTTGCGTGTGGACGGGCTGCTTTGGGAATATGTGTGAGTGTTCTGATACCTGTTGCTTTAATTGCTTCCAAGATATTATCTGATCTGTTGGAGTGGGTTCACGTGCCTGAAGAGGCTCTGGGTTATCACTTTCTACAGGAGGACATCTTGAACCCAGGCAGCTACCATGTTTGCGGAGGAAACTATTAGAGTTGAGACAACGAAGCTGTAAACACGACTGATACTTGCCTCTCCTAGTATTGCTACCCGTGCCATTTGCCTGGCTACTCGTTTCCTCCTGACTGGCATTCATCTGGCTAAGTAGACTTATAGGACTGGATAGCCAAAGCCCATCTTAAGAGTCGGCTATTTGAACTTTTGATGTTTTCCAGATATTTCAGTGTTTGTGATCTGTTTCAAGCACAAAGGGTTTTCCGTATAAGTAGTATTTAAACCTACTTATACCTCATACCAAGGCATAACATGAGAGTGCCACAGACCTTGACAGACGCATGCCTTTCTGACATCACCACGACGCCAAATGACTTCGAAAAGGCAATAAATGACATGCCCATGCACTCTGCTCCAGGCCCAGACTCATGGAACTCCGTGTTCATCAAGAAATGCAAGAAGCCCCTATCACATGCTTTTAACATCCTATGGAGAGGGAGCATGGACACTGGGATCGTCCCGCAGCTACTAAAAACAAGAGACATAGCCCCGCTCCACAAAGGGGGCAGTAAAGCAATAGCAAAAAACTACAGACCAATTGCGCTAACGTCCCATATCATAAAAATCTTTGAAAGGGTTCTAAGAAGCAAGATCGCCACCCATCTTGATACCCATCAATTGCACAACCCAGGAAAGCATGGGTTTAGAGCAGGCCGCTCCTGTCTGTCCCAACTACTGGACCACTACGACAAGGTCCTGGATGCTCTAGAAGATAAACAGAATGCAGATGTTATATACACAGATTTTGCAAAAGCCTTTGACAAGTGTGACCATGGTGTAACAGCACACAAAATGCGTGATAAAGGAATAACAGGAAAAGTTGGTAGATGGATCTATAATTTCCAAACATGTAGAACACAAAGAGTAGTAGTCAACAGAGTAAAGTCTGAGGCAGCTACTGTGAAAAGCTCTGTTCCACAAGGCACAGTACTTGCTCCCATCCTATTCCTCATCCTCATATCAGACACTGACAGGGATATAAGCCACAGTGCTGTCTGTGTCTTCCTTTGCAGATGACACCCGAATCTGTATGACAGTGTCCATCGTTGAAGACACTGCAAGACTCCAAGCAGACATAAACCAAATCTTTAAATGGGCTGCAGAAAACAATATGAAGTTCAATGATGAGAAATTTCAATTACTCAGATACGGAAAACGTGAAGAAATTAAAATATCATCGGAGTACAAAACTAATTCCAACCACACAATAGAGCGAAAAACTAATGTCAAAGACCTGGGAGTGATCATGTCAGAGGATCTCACCTTCAAGGACCATAACATTGTAGCAATTGCATCTGCTCGAAAAAAGACAGGATGGATAATGAGAACCTTCAAAACCAGGGATGCAAAGCCCATGTTGACACTTTACAGATCGCTTGTTCTATCTAGGCTGGAATATTGCTGCACACTAACTGCACCTTTCAAGGCGGGTGAAATTGCTGACCTTGAAAATGTGCAGAGAACCTTCACCGCACGCATAAGTGCGATAAACCACCTCAACTCCTGGGAATGCTTGAAGTTCCTAAACCTGTACTCTCTAGAACGCAGGCGGGAGAGATACATTATTATATACACATGGAAAATTCTCGAGGGCTTAGTACCAAACTTGCACACAAAAATCACTCTGTACGAAAGCAAAAGACTCGGCAGGCGATGTAACATCCCCCCAATGAAGAGCAGGGGTGCCACTAGCACGTTGAGGGACAACACAATAAGTGTGAGGGGCCCAAGATTGTTCAACTGCCTCCCAGCATACATCAGGCGGTTTACCAACAAACCCCTGGCTGTCTTCAAGCAAGCACTGGACAGGCACCTCAAGTCGGTACCTGCTCAGCCGGGCTGTGGTTCGTACGTTGGACTGCGTGCGACCAGCAGTAACAGCCTGGTTGATCAGGCTCTGGTCCAACAGGAGGCCTGGTCACAGACCGGGCCGCGGGGAATTCTCTCCAGGTAGACTCCAGGTAGATAACATTCCTTCTTCACAGTGGAGTATCTTCCCTCGGCAGAAGCTTCTTACTGGTGATAGATACAGGGAAGGAATCTCATCATAATACTGTAGTAGAACAGCCCCGAGTACTGAATGGGAAGAGTAAACAACTTATACATGAAGAAGTGTATTGTATATGTATTACGTCTTGCGTAAGATGACTCTATGCTAATTGACAAGAGTATAGAAGAGTGTATAAAGGACTAATTATTGTGTAAAGATTCTCTGGATTATATACTCCATATTATAGAAAACCTGGATTATGTACAATAATACATGTTCTCTATTTTATAAGCAAATGAACGTCTTTCCTTAAAAGTAAGGTTTTAGTTGAAGCTTAATTTCTATCCCAAACTCTGTCAGAAATGTTACGCCTGAATCCTCGGAAAACAAGAACTAAGCGCTAGTATTTGCCATAATGCGTAAGAATCCTTCACATTAATTTGCTGGGTATATTGAACTTTCACCTGTTGTACACCTTGATCATTCACCTGTTGTTAATCTTGATACATAGTACTATGTGGGTTTTTATGCGAATGTATGCAAACGTTTGATTTAAGTTGATTTAAGATATTTTTGTGTGTTGCTACATATATTTGTGTATGTGTAAGAGTGATGGTGAATGTTTAGAATGTATATGTGGAAATGCGGAAGTATATATATATAATATATATATATATATATATATATATATATATATATATATATATATATATATATATATATATATATATATATATATATATATATATATATATATATATATATATATATATGAGAGAGAGAGAGAGAGAGAGAGAGAGAGAGAGATGGAGAGAGAATGTACTTGTGAATCTTCACGTATCATGGAGAAACAATAGACGAATAACAAGAAAAAAGACAACAGATAACAATTAATTTCAGTTTCTATACATGAAAGCAAATAGGTTTACTCATGAACAGTAATCTGTACACCAATAAACGTTGAAAATACACTCACATAGCTAAATTATCGAATAAATTAATAATTAATATGAATGTAATATGAAATATAAATAGAAGTCTCAAATTTTTACTAAGTGGCCAGGGCTTGGTGGGCTAACTGGGTGAGTGACGTCTCTCATCTTGGTAGTCTACGGTCGTGGCTGTCCAGGAGGATGTTAGTACTGGGCGCAGATTTCTGCGTGTCCTCCCCAGTAATAACATCTGTTCTGTTGAGTTGTTGTCTTGTCCGTCGGCTGTCCTGTCCTTGTGGTGTGTTGTTGTCTGGTCCTTGTGTTGTTGTCCTATCCTTGTGTTGTTGTCTGGACCTTGTGTTGTTGTCTGGTCCTTGTGTTGGTGAATATCTGAGGGGACAAGGATGGTCACCTGAAGCCATGGACCTGAGTGAGGCATTCATAACTTAATGATCTTCCCTTTCAGAACTTCAAGAACTTCGAGACCTTCACCCCTCACCACCAGTCCATCACCCTCACCACCAGTCCATCACCCTCACCACCAGACCTTCACCCTCACCACCAGACCTTCACCCTCACAACCAGTCCATCACCCTCACCACCAGTCCATCACCCTCACCACCAGACCTTCACCCTCACCACCAGTCCATCACCCTCACCACCAGACCTTCACCCTCACCACCAGTCCATCACCCTCACCACCAGACCTTCACCCTCACCACCAGTCCATCACCCTCACCACCAGACCTTCACCCTCACCACCAGTCCATCACCACCACCCAGCACCACCACCCATCAACATCACCCTCGCCACCAGTCCATCACCCTCACCAAATGTCCACCCTCACTACGAGTTCAACGCCCTCACCACCATTCCATCACCCTCTCCACCAACCATCACCCTCACCACCAGTCCATCACCCTCACCACCAGTCCATCATCCTCACCACCAGTCCATCACCCTCACCACCAGTCCATCACTCTCACCACCAGTCCATCATCCTCACCACCAGTTCATCATCCTCACCACCAGTTCATCATCCTCACCACCAGTTCATCATCCTCACCACCAGTTCATCATCCTCACCACCAGTCCATCACCCCACCACCAGTCCATCACCCTCACCACCAGTCCATCACCCTCACCACCAGTCCATCACCCTCACCACCAGTCCATCACCCTCACCACCAGTTCATCACCCTCACCACCAGTCCATCACCCTCACCACCAGTTCATCATCCTCACCACCAGTACATCACCCTCACCACCAGTCCATCACCCTCATCACCAGTCCATCACCCTCACCACCAGTTCATCATCCTCACCACCAGTACATCACCCTCACCACCAGTCCATCACCCTCATCACTAGTGCATCACCCTCACCACCAGTCTATCACCCTGTTACGGCCCCGTATCTAACAATGGTTGTTAGGTAGTTACCTTACCGGCCGGCAGTCAAGGGGTTACGTCATCAGACCTGATGTTTGACTGCCGTGCCGGCTTGACTGACAGTGTTCACCAGACTCTCCTAGAGTGTCCACCAGACTCTCCTAGAGTGTCCACCAGACTCTAGTAGAGAGTGTCCACCATACTCTCACACTGGAGAGCTTTAACTGGACTCTGCACGCACACTATGGAGAGTGTACCTGCACTTGTGGTGCAGGCTGTGTATAGCTTGGATTGTGGTACAGGCTGTGTGAAGCTTGGATGGACTCTCAACTGCACTATGGAGAGTGTACCTGCACTATGGAGAGTGTACCTGCACTATGGAGAGTGTACCTGCACTATGGAGAGTGTACCTGCACTATGGAGAGTGTACCTGCACTATGGAGAGTGTACCTGCACTATGGAGAGTGTACCTGCACTATGGGTGTACTGTGGAAGTGTACCTGCACTATGGAGAGTGTACCTGCACTATGGAGAGTGTACCTGCACTATGGAGAGTGTACCTGCACTATGGAGAGTGTACCTGCACTATGGAGAGTGTACCTGCACTATGGAGAGTGTACCTGCACTATGGAGAGTGTACCTGCACTTTATATGGAGAGTGTACGTGTCCTGCGAGGGAGACAGTGTACCGAGACTGTTTTGTACCTGAGACTGTGTACCCGGAGTTGAGACTGTACCTGAAAGTGTCACTGGTGTTGTAGTGTCACTGGTGTTGTAGTGTCACTGGTGTGTGTTCATTGATGTAGTGACAACTGGTGGCACGACACAAGTGGAATAGTTGTGTGATTTGGTGTTGGTGTCGGATGACGCGGTGTTAAGGTTTTAGAGACGGAGTCATGACACAGGGGGCGTGCCATGTGGCACAGAGTGTGTCGTGTGACACGGAGAGAAGGCGTGTTGTGTAACACAGACAAGGGTGTCTGATGACACGGAAGAGAATGCGTGTCATAACTAGAGGTGTGGTGGTGTCCTGTGTGACACGACGATGGCAGCGACGTTTGACACTGCACTGAATTTTATGATTGTTTTTACTTGTGATTTTTTTACTACGTTATAATTGTGTATAAAGAGATTATATATGTTTTTACACAGATTATATAGATTTATGATTTTATTCAGAGTACTATATGTTTTTATATTAATAATAATATAATAAATATTGAAAATCTGATAGTTTGCTAAATATCCCAAACAGTCGTTAATTACAAATGCTTCTTTATTTGTAATACATCCTCACCACCAGTCCATCATCCTCGCCACCAGTCCATCACCCTCACCACCAGTCCATCACCCTCACCACCAGTCCATCACCCTCACCACCAGTCCATCAATCTCACCATCAGTCCTTCACCCTCACCATCAGTCCATCACCCTCACCATCAGTCCATCACCCTCACCATCAGTCCATCACCCTCACCACCAGTCCATTACCCTCACCACCAGTCCATCACCATGGTTCGGGCTGATGCTGATCCTAGAATGAAGTAGAAGTGATTCAAGGCATTTTTTTTTTATTTTCCTTTAGTTTTCACTGAAAAAGTCGTTGTGGTCTGGTGGTGGTTTATTCGTCAGGAAACCCGACAAGCGTCTCCTGTCATGGGTCTGTTAAACGATGACACATGTATCTGTATGTGTTTGGGGGGGGGGCGGGGGTGTTGTAAGGAGGAGAGAGAGGAAGTGGAACAGAGTGATGGAGAGGTGGAGAGAGAGTGAGAGGGGGGGGTGGAGAGGGAAGGTGAAAAAGGGGGAAGAGAGGGATGGATTTGAGAAAAACGAGAGGGGGGAATGAAGGGAAGGGAGAGAAAGGATCGAGAGAGTGGGGGAAAGGAGGAGAGAGAAAAGGGAGGGGAGAGAGAGGGACCTGCTTGACCAGTGTGCCTCAGGAGATGTGCCTGGTGTTATACTCACCCAAGATCTTTTTCCTTGAATGAGGTTTGTAGTCTCTGTCCCCCTTGACTGTACTCCGTCTGCGGTCTTCTTTTCCCTTCCCATTCTTCATGACTTTGCACTTTGTGGGGTTGAACTCAAGGAGCCAATTTCTGGACCAGTCCTGCAGCCTGTCCAGATCCCTTTGTAGTTCTGTGTGTGAGTGTGCATGTGTGTTCATGTGTTTGTACTCGCATAGTTATACTCACCTAGTTGTGGTTTCAGGGGTTGAGTCACAGCTCCTGGCCCCTCCTCTTCACTGGCGGCTACTAGGTCACTCTTCCTGCTCTATGAGCTTTATCATACCTCTTCTTAAAGCTATGTATGGATCCTCCCTCCACTACATCACTTTCCAGGCTATTCCATTTCCTGACAACTATGTGACTAAAGAAATACTTCCTAACATCCCTGTGATTAATCTGAGTTTTCAACTTTCAACTGTGACCCCTTGTTGCTGTGTCCCATCTCTGGAACATCCTGTCTCCGTACACCTTGTCGATTCCTCTCAGTATTTTATACGTCGTTATCATAAACCCTAATAGGCTGGAAAAGTTTAAGATAGTGTGGGATAGCCTAGGATAGTGTGGGATAGGCTAGGATTGCCTAGGATAGTGTGGGATAGCCTAGGAAAGTGTGTGATAGGCTGGGATAGTGTGAGATAGGCTGGGATAGCCTAGGATAGTGTGGGATATCTTAGGATAGTGTGGGATAGGCTATTCCAGCCTATCCTACACTGTCATAGAACTCAAATAGGTTTGTGACACAGGATTGCCCGTCCCTGAAACCGTGCTGGCTGTCGTTGTGTGTGTGTCTGTGTGTGGGTGTCTGTGTGTGTGAGTACTCACCTTATTGTGATTGCAGGGGTCAAGACTTAGCTCCTGGCCCCACCTCTTCACTGACCGCTACTAGGTCCTCTCTCTCCCTGCTCCATGAGCTTTATCATACCTCGTCTTAAAGCTATGTATGGTTCCTGCCTCCACTACATCACTTGCTAGACTATTCCACTTCCTGACAACTCTATGACTGAAGAAATACTTCCTAACATACCTTTGACTCGTCTGAGTCTTCAACTTCCAATTGTGGCCCCTTGTCTTATCTATTCCACGCAGCATATTGTATGTCGTTATCATGTTGCCCCCTAACCCTCCTTTGCACTTTCTCTAATTTCTTGACGTGCTTGACCAGTTGTGGGTTCCAAACTGGTGCTGCATACTCAAATATGGGCCTAACGTACACAGTGTACAGTGTCTTGAACGATTCCTTACTATTGTATCGGAACGCTATTCTCAGGTTTGCCAGGCGCCCATATGCTTCAGCAGTTATCTGGTTGATGTGTGCTTCCAAGATCTTTCTCCTTGAGTGAGGTTTGCAGTCTTTGGTCACCTAGCCTATACTCTGTCTGCGGTCTTCTCTGTGCTTCCACGATCATCATGACTTTGCATTTTTGGGGTTAAACTCGAGAAGCCAGTTGCTGGACCACGTGTTCAGTCTGTCCAGGTCTCTTTGTAGTCCTGCCTGATCCTCATCTGATTTAATTCTCCTCATTAACTTCACATCATCTGCGAACAGGGACACTTCTGAGTGCCCCTGTTCGGTATATGTCATTCACATATACCAAAAATAGCACCTGGCTCGTCACAGCGGCCCACTGTGATACCTCATCACGTTCCATGACTCGTTGTTGCCTCCCTGTCAGGTATTCTCTGATCCATTGCAGTACCCTTCCTGTTATACGTACCTGATCCTCTAGCTTCCGCACTAATCTCTTGTGAGGAACTGTATCGAAGGCCTTCTTGCAGTCCAAGAAAATGCAGTCAACCCACTCTTCTCTCTCGTGTCTTACCTCTGTTACCTTGTCATAAAACTCCAGAAGGTTTGTGACACAGGATTTGCCTTCACTGAATCCATACTGGTTGTCATTAATAATCTTGTATGTGTGTGTGTGTGTGTAGTAGTAGTAGTAGTAGTTAGTAGTTGTCAAAGGCACTTGTGAGGGTGTTACGCCCAGATGCAGTTTATGTTCATCTATCTAATATTACATTGCGATTACCATCGTTAATAGCTAAAACGATGTTAATCAGATTTATAATATTACATATTCATTTTCACCTTTCATCTTTTCATTTATATATATGTACCCAGGGATCATACCAGTGGTAACAATTATTCAGAGTTTGTGTGACCTCACCTCTGGTGGCTACTCGCCTGACACGAGCTGACGTGAGAGGTGAGTGTATTAGAGTAGTCAGTTCAGCGCCTCTCTCCTTATGGAGAAGGACAACGTCGTTTACTCACTTTGAGAAGCCATTGTACTAGAGTTATACTCTCTAGTCTACATTGTGAGATCTGGTCAACTTTTCATCATAAAAAAAGGTACTCAATCTGTTAAGAGACTTCTTCTGTTCTAGTCAACATTTAATGACTCAGAGAATAGAGTCCATATAACTTTATTTGCTCATGTTTATTAATCTATAAGTTGTGTGTAAGGTTTAATTATATACAATATATATAAGAAAAGGGTACACAAGAATTACCTTAACTAAATAACGTGGTTTACGTTATATTAAAATAATATTTTATCAAAGTGTTTTCGATCTCCTCATTGATATAAAGCATATCCTCAGAACGGTACTTATTACGATATTACTGGAGAAAAAAATCTTACCCTAAACTAACATCGCCTGTTACAAATTAAGAATATCGTAATAGAGGGAAAAGTGGGTAATAAGTGGGGTTAGGGTTGTTCAGTCAGCCAGGAACCATTAGCGAGTTACGGCCAGCACTATCATCTAGCGGGCTGGGGCAAAACTCCAGTTCCTGATTGTCTGAGGTGCTTTAATTTCTACTCCTGGTAGTATTAACCTTACCTGGTGTGGGTTGAAATTTGGGGATTCACTTCACCTCCACTCTTCTCCTGATCAGGTAAGGTGATCTACCAGGAGTATTTCTGGTCGTTTTTTTATAATTACCAGTAATGTTTTTGTCTTTAAGATGGCACACCATCCTTTATTTCTTAAATGTTGAACTTGCACAACTTTTGGTAACCACTTTATTTTTCATAATTATCAGTTCTGCTGCTGGCCTGGTCATCCAGGGTAGACGCCTAATAAGGGAGCAAGATACAATACCATCAAATTATCAAAAACAGATGAACCCTTACTCTCACCAACTGAGACAGCAAACAGACCTAATGTTTTCTTCTCCACCATAGGAAAGAATCTAGCGAGTAAAATCCCAAGCTCGAACATCCGTCCAACAGACTACCTCACCAACACCTACCCTAATATGCTATTCCTAGCTCCTACCAACCCAATTGAAGGCTCGCTCATAATCAACACCCTTAAAAACAAGGCAGGAGACATAAACAGCTTACCACCTTTTATGTACAAAAAAGCTTCACAGGTACTGTCACCAATTATAGCAACACTATTCAATAAATCCATTGAAGCCTCTACCTTCCCATCAATTCTCAAAATAGCTAGGGTCACCCCGATCCACAAAGGAGGTGATCAAACAGACCTGAATAATTATAGACCAATTTCTAATTTGCCACTGCTTTCTAAAATCTTCGAAAAATTAATTCATAGACAGATCTATTCCTTCCTCGTCTCACACAATGTACTCAACCCCTGTCAGTTTGGTTTCAGGACCAACAAGAGCACAAACGATGCTATTATACACATGCTAGAGTTAATATACACCGCACTTGAGAAGAAAGGCGTCCCACTGGGAATCTTCATTGATCTACGCAAAGCTTTTGATACAGTCGACCATGATTTACTGCTCACAAAATTAGCACACTATGGTATTAGGGGGCACCCAGTCAACTACCTAAAGTCATACCTTAGCAACAGAAGCCAATACGTGTACACAAATGGAGCGAACTCTTCCACACAACAAATTACAGTCGGAGTCCCTCAAGGAAGTGTCCTGGGGCCACTCCTATTCCTCATTTACATAAATGACCTACCGAATGCATCACAACTACTCAAACCCATATTATTTGCAGATGACACAACATATGTCTTCTCTCACCCAAATCCAGTCATACTGGCCAACACTGTTAATGCCGAATTACAGAAAATAACCAACATGGATGACGACTAACAAGCTTACTGTCAATACTGACAAGACCTACTTCATACAGTTTGGAAACAAAGCCACAAATGTTCCACTTAACATAACGCTCAATGGTTCACCCATCACAAGACTCACAAAGGGAAAATTCCTAGGAATCCACCTTGACAGTAGCCTTAAATTCCAAACACATATACAACAAATTTCCAAGAAAATCTCAAAGACAGTTTGCATATTTTCAAAGATACGCTATTATGTGCCTCAAACAGCTCTCTTTGCACTATATCATTCACTTATCTACAATTATCTCACCTATGGAATCTGTGCATGGGGATCAACAACATTAAATCACCTAAGACCACTCATAACCCAGCAAAAGGCTGCAGTCAGAATGATAACAAATTCCCACTCTAGATAGCATACTCCACCAATATTCAAAAGCCTAAGACTACTCACCGTAAAGAACATTCACACTTATTCTTGTGCCTACTATGTGGAGTAATGTGCTCCTACGCTAAAATGAACTGTATTGCTAATACTTAGCTTACTGATGAATCCAAGAAGTTGCAGCCATCCCCGACTCCTTCACAGTGGATACATTCATGGCCTCGTTCTCCACTGGGCTGTATGGTAAAAACATCACACATGAGTATAAAATATTGCCCCAAAGAAGCGTATGCTCATATCTTCAGTCATTAATGGACTGAAAGGCGGATTACTCACGTGTTTGGACTTAAAAGTCCACGCATAACCGCCGTCAATAGGTAAATTTTGATGCTCTTGAAATACAAGAACATAAAAACATACCTTGCTCGTGTGACGTGAGCGATGGTGTTGGCTCCACCATATACAGCGGAAATGCTGTCTTGATTGTAGAATGCCGCTGATGAGTCACTGTCTTGTTTCGATGAAGTTCACTTGCGATTGTCTCTACGTTTGTCTTCTGGCAGTAAAAAGAAGCTGCGCACACTTCTGAATATACCGCAATGTTATTCACTAAACACGCTGCAACAGAGTTCTTATCTTATTTCCAGACGTTAGTGGAGATTAAATTTGGAAGTCGCAGGCCAACCTTGGTGGAGGTAGGGTGTGCTTTCTGGGTCTCCTGGTGGCAGTATCATACAACAGTGTTGCCCGCAACATGACTGCCAGTTACAGGCGACGTGTAAACACCGTTTGCATTGAGCTTTTGCAGGGAGCTGTATACCCTAGTACGGCTGATGTGCTGCTGCCCTTGATAATTAGGGACACTTATGGGATCCCGATTGCTGATCTGTATGGGGTTTCCCTTAATGGTGCCGTGAGGATCTTTGTCAAGTTTTCCAGCACTGGTGCTTATGAGGCAATTGTGGATACATATCAGGAACGGAGGATTGTGGTTCAAACTGGCTTGGAGGTACGTCTACGAGATGTATCCATGCATTATTCTTGGATACGGAATAGGAATACTCCGTTTGAGGCTGATGAAGTGGATGTGCGGAAGGTTTTTGGACAGTTTGGAGTTATTCACGCTGCTACTGTGGGGCATTGGGCCCAGGGTGTGTATGCAGGACTGCCGGAGGGCTCTTTTGTCCTTAAAATGACTCTGTGACGGCAGATTCCATCGTATGTCTTCATGGAAGAATTTAAAACCCAGGTGTACGTTACGTATCCTGGGCAGATACGCACCTGTCGGCTCTGTGCGTCCCCAGGACATATGGCAGTGATGTGTGAGAAACGACGGGACCTGCTGCGTCGAGCATCGGATGATCAGACAGCTGCTGATGATCAGGCGGCGCAGGAGGGCGTGGTACAGCAAGTGGAGCCAGATGTGTCAGAAGCTGCAGGAGTTGAGACGAGCACTGGGAAATGGAGCGACGAAGTACCTGAGGAAGTGCTCGTGCAGACTTTATCTATGGATATGAAGGCCCCGACTCAGGAGTCGGCGCTGAATAATTCTCAAGGGGATGTTGTTGGCGAGGAGGTGGGATTGGTGGATCCTACTTTCGAGGACCTTCACAGGATGCTCGATAGTCCAACGATGGTTGGCATGTTGCCTGCGGAGGTGGTGCCTGAGGCGGATGAGTTACGACTTGGATGTGTTGATGGTGTGAAGGTCAATGAGCTTTCCAAGGTTTCGCATGTTGTAATGGAGGTCGAGGTGCATCAGGCTGAAGGGGATGATGTAATGGGTTGCACGGGTGTATCCCGTAAGCGGCCTAGTGAGGTAGCTGGTGATGATGTTTTAACGCCTGGTCAGAGGTCTGGTAAAAAGGCCTGGGCAGACGTGGCAAAGGGGGGGAAGGGGGCATTGTTAGGTAGGAATGGAGGGTTAGGAAAAGGTAGTAGTGCAAGTGGAAGTTCTGTCCTGCCGGGAGGGCATAGGGTGCAGAAGCAGAGAGGAAAACCCCCTTTATAGTTTTTAAGTTTCTGAATATGAATGTTAATGGCCTCCGTGCGGAGGTCAAGAAGAGATGGGTTGAAGTGACTTTGCGACGACTAGGTGTTGATGTATGCTGCCTTCAGGAGCATAATTTCAGGTGTGGAAGGGACTTGAGTCTGAATGGTTTTGTCACGTATACGGGAAGTACAATGAATTTCAAAGGGGGGGTTACTGTTGGGGTCAGGGAAACCAGCCCTTTTACGTTAAAGTCTTGGGAGGAGGGGGGGAGGGCAGGATTGTTCGAGTTGATGGGGTTTGGGGGGATATTCAGGTATGTTTTATCGGGGTTTACATGCCTGCTGCGAATAGTCGTAGTGTTAAGGAAGATTTTGTTCGTAATGAGTTGGTTTATTTTCTGAGAGGATTACCAATGATAACTGTTGTTGCTGGTGACTGGAATTGTGTAATACGTAAGAAGGATGTAGAGCCCAGAGGAGCGGGATGTTTATTGGGTGTGTTGAGGGATGTTTTGGGTGCAATAGGAGTGGGGGATGTGATCCGGGGGAGGAAGTTTTGTAGAACATACTTTTGTCAGGAGAGGTTATGCTGCTAGATTAGATAGAATATATGTGACAGGGGATGTGAGGGTGGAGAATGTGACTTGTGTGGATGTGGGATTTTCGGATCACAGGGGCGTTTTGGCTTGTTTATCATGGGAAGGTGCAGTACGTATGTATTCTAGTTATTGGAAGCTGAACACTAGACTGTTGCAAAGTCCAGATCATTGTGGGGTTTTCGCGGAGTGGTGGGGGAGGGTATGGGAGGAGGGTCGGGGTGTTGAGGACATTGTTGGGTGGTGGAATGGGAGAGGTAAAGTTGCGATTCGTGATTTTTATACAAGAATGGGGAGGGAAGAGGTGCGATTGAAGCATGGCATGCAAAAGTATTTGGAGGGGAATTTGAGGGCATGCTATGGAGGGGGAGGGGGTGGGTATCCGCAGGAGGAGATTACAGCCTTACACGAACGGTTGCGGGAGATTCAGGAGGAAGCGTTTCATGCCATTCGAATACGGGCGGGGTTGGATGATGTACTGTGGGGAGATAAGGCCTCAGCGTATGTGATGCGAAAATTTAGGTGCCGTAGGAGAGATATGACAATTATGTCTATGAAAGTCGATAGAGAGTTAGGTGGGTACCGGATGGGCCAGCTGTTGTGGACGACGGAGGGTATCAGTGGATATGCGGATGTTTGGTTCCAGGAGAAGTTATGTAAGGTGGACTATGATCGGGTAGCGCGTGGAATAGTCCTAGAGGGTATTGTCTCGAGAATTAGTGATGAGGCTCGTATGGGCATGGAGGGGATGATCACTGAGGAGGAGGTGTTGAAGGTGATACAGGGTCAGAGGTTAGGGAAATCGCCAGGAATAGATGGGATCCCTGGTGATTTTTATGTTGCTCATTGGGAGGTCTTGAGGGAGATGCTAGTTCGGGTCTTTAATAGCATGAAATCTGGGGGCGATATGGGGGAAGATCAACGTACTGGGATTGTGGTGCTTGTACCCAAGAGAAAGCATAGTGAGTCTTTGGGAGCGTATCGTGCAATAACGTTGCTTTGTTCTGACTACAAGATTTTTGCGCGAGTGTTGGCGAATCGGATGAAGGTAGTTTTATGTCACATACTAGAGGGTGGGCAGTATGGTGTTTCACGGACGTAGTATGCGGGCGGGGCATAGGAGAATTAGGAGTTTTGTGGAGGGTCGAAAAGGGGGAGGAGTCGTAGGGCTGGACTGGGAAACAGCTTATGATTGTGTCAACAGGGATGTATTGCAGGAAATACTTAGAAGGCAGGGGTTTGGTGATGAAATAGTGGGATGGGTAAGGACATTGTATGCAGGGGTTCAGGTGCGAGTGCAGGTAAATGGGCGGGTGGGGGTAATGGTGGGTATGGAGCGGGGGCTGCGACAGGGGTGTCCCCTGTCACAGCTCCTGTTTGCATGCTTGCAGGACCCCTTTTATCGGTTGGTGTCTGAGGGTGTCCGGGAAGCGGGTGAGGACAATGATTGGGCACCAGGGATCATTGGGTATGTTGATGATACATCCATTTTGGTAGGAAGTGAGGAGGGGTTGAGTGTTATCAATAGGATGATAGAAGTTTTTGGGTCAGCTTCTGGCATGAGGGTTAATAGGGAAAAATCACATTTATTGGAGGTGGGGTCTTGGGTAGGGGGAACGTTGGGGCATAGGTATGGGTGGGTCACTGTAAATAGACTTAAGATTTGTGGGGTAACCTTTTGCAATGAAGCTAGGGTAGCACGTGAAATTAATTCCACTAAGGTTGTGGAAGGGGCTTTGAGTAGGATGGCGGGTTGGAGAGCGGGGGATTTTACATTATTGCAACGAGCAGTGGTTATTAATACGTTGGTGTATAGCAAACTTTGGCATTTGGCCGCCGTGTATCCTCTCATGGAGAGGGATGTACTGCGGCTGCAGGCTAGAGTCTTGTGATTCATTTGGGGTTTTGGTAAGCACTGGTTAAAGAAGGAGGTGGTGATGACAAGGGTGGCATTAGGGGGCTTGGAGTTGATACCTTTGGGTAGGAGGTTGCAGGGTCTCTTCGTTAAGCAGGAATTTGTGGTGAGGGGAGGGGTGCGTGGCGCAAACGTAGATAGGATAATGAGGGAGTTAAGGAGGTGGTGGAGTGGGCGGGAACTGCTGAGATGTGAGGTGATATTGCGAGTTCTGTTAGTGGCGCGTGAGCCGGGTGGGATTAAGGTTAGTAAGCTGGATAGGGTAGGGATGGAAGAGGGGGCAGTATTGGGTGAGGAAACTTTCCCAATGTACGATTGGCGAAAGGTGTGGGTTTTTTTTAGATTACGGTTGCCATCTAGGGTACGAGAGACTGGGTTTCGGTTTTTGCATGGCATCTTGGCCTCTAATGCTCTCTTGTTTGTAATGGGTTTGGCGAGGGAGGGTAGCTGTATCAGATGTGGGATGCCTGATATAGCGTATCATGCTGTGTATTTTTGCGGGTGCCTGGGAAGGGTTAGGGAATGGTTTGGCCAAGTTCTTCGTATGGTGGGGGGAAGGGGTGTTATGACCTTGCGGGCTTTAAGCTTAGATGTGGGGGGTTGTACAGACGACGTTCGACATGCGGTCATGTATCTTGTTTTAGATTTTTTGCATGTGTCGTGGGGTATGAGGGAGGTTAGGAGTGAGGTATGGATAAGGGCTCTGGCGGGCCGGTTTTATAGAACAAGGTGTAGAAATCAGTGTTTGTATGGGAGGGCGTGGTCGCGTTTTTTCCCGGAAGGGTATCATCGCCTTCTCATGATGGGTCTTTTGTTGGGGGGTAGTAGAGGATGAGGAATACTTAAGGGGGCTGGTTTCCCAGAAGGGGGGGTTTGTGTGTGTGTGTGTGTGTGTGTGTGTGTTGGTAGGTGTGTGCGATCTTGGGTTGGGGTTGGGTGGGGGTGGTAGGTGTGAGGTGGGAATGGGTTGGGGAGAGTTGTGCATCTGGTTTTTGACTTTTGACCTTTTTTTATGCAGGGGCATAGGGGAGGGGGGTTGTTTATGACTTTGACAGGTGAGTGAATGGTTTTGCTTTTTGACTTGGACTTTGGGATGGGGTTTTGTTTTTCATGGTATGATTGGGGGATTCCCTCTCTGCTTCAGTTATGAGGTTAGGGTGGTGGTTAGGAGGGGTATTGTAATGTGTCACATATATGGAACACGGTTAATTGTAATCTGGTGGAATGCTGCGTGGGTGGCTATTAGGCCTCATGTTTAATAATGTTTAAAAGGTTTGTTGTTTTGCCCTTTGTGGTAACGTTTTTTTTTTCGGAGTTGTGGAAATTAGTCTCACTGTAGTTTTTAGTATATCCTTATACATGTAGTAATTTATTTGTGTCATGATTTGAAGTAAGTTGACGATAAAAATTACTTTTATGTAGGTCCTTGTTGGGCCATTCTTTTTGTATAAACATGTATCAGTCTACCGTACCCCAGTCATGGGGTTTTGTTTTTAGTTGTAAGTTTGTAATCTGTATAATGTTCATATGCTTTTATTTGTCATTTCATTAAAATACTAAAAAGAATAAATAGGGAGAGGGTGGGGGTTTGGGATAGATTTGATTTTACTTAGTTTATAAAGTTTGTAATGGTGTGGAAAATGTCGATGGTCACTTGAATTTTGTCAGTTACATAGTGATTTATGTATATTTTGTATAAGGTCTCTTGTCATACAAGTACATTGTATATGTTGTACGAAGACTGAGGTGTTATATATTGTTAGAAGGGATGTCATAAGACATTATATGTATGATATGTTTCGGATCCATGTTTGTAAAACTGTATGGTTCTTAAATAAAAAAAAAAAAAAAAATCTCTCACATTTAATGCTGTTGTTTGTTGACTTCCTGACTCTGTGGAAAACGGTTGTTCAGCATAAGTGCTTGGGCATAATGCTGTATGATGCATTCCCTTGCATTTAAAACACTTCTTAAGTGAGCATTTACCTCCCTTGTGTTCACCTAAACACTTAGTGCACCTTTTCAGCTGTTGAGCACGTTGTTTCCGTGCCTCCATTGTTGTGTATTGAATGCAATACTGTGCCCAATGTGTTCCATCACAAAGTACACATTTTGGAGTACGTTTATGCGTGACAGTCTGTTTACTGTCTGTTGTGTTCACAGCTTGATAAGTGCCTACATGGGATTTCCCATTATGTGGTTTAGTGGGAGTAGGTACACTCTTTTTGTACTGAGTTGAAGGTTTATTATCCACAACAGGATTGGTGGATTTCTCATCTTGTCTCGTTGCTTGCATGCATGAGACTATTGTTTGTAAACCATTGCTAATTTCTTCACAAGTGAAATAGCGTTAATTGAACATAATATTTAAACATTCAATGGTTTGTGTTGACAGTTTATCTTGTATAATACCACTGATAAACCAATCACATTGCCTTAGGTTATATTTAACTTCTAGAGTTCTAAGACTATTGTCTAATGTGATTCTAAATGACTAAGTCTGAAAGACAATGTTTGGGTGGTTTCAAGCTTGATATTAAGACTGCATGTCTAACCCTGGCTTTATCAGCATCAAGGTAATTATCTGCTAAGACACGTAAGGCTAGAGCATAATTGCCTTTGACCACTGGAAATTATTTAATCAGTTCATAGGGTTCACCTTTCACGAGATATCTGAGATAATTGAACTTAGCTATCTCATCTATGTCAGTACGTGAATTCACTAAAGAATTAAACCCACTAATGAACTCTTCATAATCATTACCTTCAAAAATAGGCATAGCCAATTTGGGAAGACTCAGTAAGCCTACACCAGTTGGGGCAGGTGTGACAGGTGTTAGGACAGGTGTCTGACCACTGATTACAGTAGGTCTTTGTGACAAAGTTTTGCGGCAGATAGCCTGTATTCCTGTCCACCTTAATTGTTGGTCACTAAAGGCATCCAAGACACTTTTAATTTCTTCCTCTGACGGGTTGGTATCTAAAATTTCCTTTTCGTAAATCTCGTAGCCTGAATTAATGATTTCCAGACGTTTATTAAATAATTGAGATTTAATTTCCAACTGATCATAGTCTATATTTGTGTCTTGGGTTAAACCTATACAGACTGAAATTAATTCCTCCAATTGAGTAATTTTCGTCTGTAAAGTCTTGAATTTTGTGGTTAATGACGACATTTTGCTAGTATAATGACTAACAGCACACTTAAAGTGTTTAAAAACTCCAGCTGAGTTTGTTTTGACTGTGTTAGCACACTGCTAACACAGGGGGTGCAGAGTACATATGGTGCAGAGTACATATGGTGCAGAGTACATATGGACAAACCAACACCGAGGTTTGTTTATGTCCAGAATTGCTGTCTCAGCTTTGACGTCACCTCACACATTAAAATATTACACTGTATATACATTACACATATATATTCAATGTTTATATACATACATATGTCACTGTTACAATGAAAGTTTAAACTTAATATCACTTCCTATATTATATAAGAGACAAACATAATACACAGTTTCTTCTCTTAATTTGTGTCTATAAAAATTATAAACACTGTGTATATATAAACTCTGTGTATACATAAACGATGTGTATACGTATACACATTCAGACCAGCTGTACACAGTCCAGTCTGCTTCTCGCTGAGTTAGCAAAAATGATCACCAGTAACTGCCGCGTGGGTGAGTGGGGTGCCCCCCCCAGTACTGTCCCCCAACCTTGGGTGATCCGACTACCGTTTTCTTCCTGGGTGTCGGGTGAGCGCCTGCCGGCTCGCGTTTTCTATGCCTCGCGAGAGCTTCCCATGCTCTTTGAATGAGAGTAGGGACTTGTATATTCTGGTTTCTTTTGTAAAAACACTAGTTTTACAGCTTTTCTCGTAGGACCTTGGATCGTAGATACTTATACACTGGAGTATAAATCTTTGGACCACCATGTGGCCACTCTCCTGGTTCGAATACGACCAAACTTCCGGTTCGTAAAGACCAAAACTGTACGGGTAATGTGCTCCTACGCTAAAATGAACTGTATTGCTAATACTTAGCTTATTGATGAATCCAAGAAGTCGCAGCCATCCCCGACTCCTTCACAGTGGATACATTCATGGCCTCATTCTCCACTGGGCTGTATGGTAAAAACATCACACATGAGTATAAAATATTGCCCCAAAGGAGCGTATGCTCATATCTTCAGTCATTAATGGACTGAAAGGCGGATTACTCATGTGTTTGGACTTAAAAGTCCACGCATAACCGCCGTCAATAGGTAATTTTTGATGCTCTTGAAATACAAGAACATAAAAACATACCTTGCTCGTGTAACGTGAGCGATGGTGTTGGCTCCACCATATACGGCGGAAATGCTGTCTTGATTGTAGAATGCCGCTGATGAGTCACCGTCTTGTTTCGATGGAGTTCACTTGCGATTGTCTCTACGTTTGTCTTCTGGCAGTAAAAAGAAGCTGCGCACACTTCTGAATATACCGCGATGTTATTCACTAAACACGCTGCAACAGAGTTCTTATCTTATTTTCCGACGTTAGTGGAGATTAAATTAGAATAATGGACGCGTACGACTAATGTCTTTGTTGAGTTACGTCGCCTCGCGCCGTATGACCCCTCACGTCGTATGACCTCTTCGGAACCAGTATTCAATCTAAACTCGTTCAGCCTATTGCAGCCTCGTGGTGCCTCGTTGGGCTTGTATCGCTTATGTCAGCACAAGTTCAACAATTGCTACATGCTGCTACAAGTGGCAATTAAAATGTTTGTGTTCTCTAAATACTTTGATCACTGGAACACATGATTGTATTGTTTAAGTGTAGAAACTAATACAACAGTTTACTATAATTTTCCTGTTACGGCAAAGAGTTACATTTATCTCAAATGTCTATTAATTCACATATACACTCGCTATAATTTTCCTGTTACGGCAAAGAGTTACATTTATCTCAAATGTCTATTAATTCACATATACACTCGCTGCTACTTGGTCAGACAATGTGACACACTGTGGTCAGTACATCTGGAATTAGTTATTTTGTTTATGCACCCAGACTCGCCTCGTCTGGCCCCTTCCTAAGGGCGGAAAGGGTAGGGGCCCTTAACAAGGGTAGAAAGGGTGCATACCCCCCCTCCTTTGGAGAATTTTCTCCACATACTACATACATAAAACTCTACACTCTAATATAAACCCTCCGCTCAAAATTCTCCTCACTAACTTTAATAGGACCCATGACCACAACACAAGACAGGTCACTTTTTGATATACCCCGAGTCCATATCAACCTATGTAAATATTCTATGCACATAAAGGGCCCCAGAATCTGGAGTTCATTACCAGTAAATACTAAGTTAACCTTGTCTGAAAATCAATTTAAGACTCTTCTCAAAAACCACCTACTCACCCTAAACTAAATACTCATACTGTAAATTACTTTCAAAAATGCTCAATATTATTTTCCTATAAGATAATTTCAATTTTTACTAATATGTTACTATTATGTAACCCCCTACTCACCTTAAACTAAATACTCATATTATAAATTACTTTCAAAAATGCTCAATGTTATTTTCCTTAAGATAATCTCAATTTTATATTACCATCCTCTTAAACACTTGTTACAATATAATATCATCATATTGTAATTTTAACAGTGTAATATCACCATATTATAATTTGAAATCAAATATATAACTGAAAAAATCTCAATCAATTTCTCTAATATTATGTACATAGTCTATAAGTCATTAGATTAAGCTGCTCCTAATGCCATGGCATGTCAGTGGCTCTCCTTGCACTTCACCATGGCATGTCAGTGGCTCTCCTTGCACTCAGTTTATGATTGTAACTCCAAATATCTATGTAAAATTGCAATGAAATAAAATTTACTTGTCTATTGGTTCAAGTAACAATCCGACTACTCCTCGCCTGTTTCATGGTACTGGTGCTGCTTCAACCAAGTAGTAACAGCAGATTCCAGAACATGGGACTGACACCAATCACCCAGGATAACCTACACCAGGATAACCTACACCAGGATAACCTACACCAGGATAACCAGTTCTTCAACATCACAGAACCATCCTGCCCAAACATCCTACCATAACCAACAACGGCCAATTTTATTTATTTAATTTTAAATTAAAACCCTTTGAAAACGATATTTCTTATTACTCCTCGAGTCATTTATTTATTTATTTATTCATTTTTCCATTATTATTTTTGATCAGGTGGAAGGCGTTCCCCTGACAGCACTTGTCCATAGACAAATGGCCTGTTGTTTGTGGTGTGTGTTTGTGTACTCACCTATTAGGGGTCGACTCTCAGCTCCTGGGCCCTCCTCGTTGGCACTATCGTACCTGCTCTTACATCTACCACTTTCCCACCGAGATATTTCCACTTTCCCACTTTGAAGGGACTGAAATCCTTCAAGACTACAGTGATCTTCACCAACTCGAAGACTGAGGGACTGATTACCTCATCTTTTGTATATAATTATCCACACTGTCCTTGCATTGTACTAATAAAGCCACTGGAGGGCGAAACGTCTACAAATTCAAGATACCCAGATGTTGAACATGTCTGATTCTTCTATTACCTGGAGACCTAGAGTTTACCTGGAGAGAGTTCCAGGGGTCAACGCCCCTGCTGCCCGGTCTGTGACCAGGCCTCATGTTGGATCAGAGCCTGATCAACCAGGCTGTTACTGCTGGCCGCATGCAGTCCAACGTACGAACCACAGCCTGGCTGGTCAGGCACCGACTTTAGGTGCCTGTCCAGTGCCTGCTTGAAGACAGCCAGGGGTCTATTGGTAATCCCCCTTATGTATGCTGGGAGGCAGTTGAACAGTCTTGGGCCCCTGATACTTATTGTGTTGTCTCTCAACGTGCTAGTGGAACCCCTGCTTTTCATTGGGGGGATGTTACATCGCCTGCCGAGACTTTTGCTTTCGTAGGGAGTGACACTCGTGTACACGTTTGGTACTAATCCCTCTAGGATTTTCCAAGTGTATATAATAATATATCTCTCCCGCCTGCATTCCAGGGAGTACAGGTTTAGGAACTTCAAGCGTTCCCAGTAATTGAGGTGGTTTATTGTAGTTATGCGTGCCGTGGAGGTTCTCTGTACATTTTCTAGTTCAGCAATTTCACCTGCCTTGAAAGGTGCAGTTAGTGTGCAGCAATATTCCAGCCTTTATAGAACAAGTGACCTGAAAAGTGTCAACATGGGCTTGGCATCCCTGGTTTTGAAGGATCTCATTATCCATCCTGTCATTTTTCTGGCAGATGCGATTGCTACAGTGTTATGGTCCTTGAAGGTGAGATCCTCTGTCATGATCACTCCCAGGTCTTTGACATTAGTTTTTCGCTCTACTGTGGGGTTGGAATTTGTTTTATACTTCGATGAGATTTTAATTTCCTCACGTTTTCCATATCGGAGTAATTGAAATTTATCAACATTGCACTTCATATTGTTTTCTGCAGCCCATTTAAAGATTTGGTTGATGTCTGCTTGGAGTCTTGCAGTGTCTTCAATTGTGGACACTCATGCAGATTCTATAGTATTCTATAGTTCATGCCATCAGTAAACAGATATACGTGACTCCATCCCATCTAGAATGTCCTTCATAAGAACATAAAAGAGGAGGAACACTGCGACAGGCCTACTGGCCCATACTAGTCAGGTTCATCTCAAACCCAAACCAACTAATAAAAATATATGCCCAACCCATTATCAATGCTATAAACTCATGTTTAGGTCCCACACAGATCCAATCCTCTCACTTACGTATTTATCTAACATAATACAGGTTAGATATAGGTTAGGTGAGGTTAGGTTAGATTAGGTTAGATTAGATAAAGGTTAGGTTAAATTAGATGTAGGTAAGGCTAGGTTAGATATAGGTTAGGTTAGATACAGGTTAGGTTAGATTAGATATAGGTTAGGTTAAATACAGGTTAGGTTAGATTAGATATAGGTTAGGTTACCTGGAGTTTCTGGAGAGAGTTCCGAGGGTCAACGCCCCCGCGGCCCGGTCTGTGACCAGGCCTCATGGTGCATCAGGGCCTGATCAACCAAGCTTACTGCTGGCCGCATATTAGATATAGATTAGATTAGATATAGGTTAGATTAGATATAGGTTAGGTTAGATATAGGTTAGGATAGGTTAGATACAGCTTAGGTTAGATTAGATAGGTAGTTAGATATATAACCTAAATTTAAAGCTAGCCAAGGTTTTAACTTAACCCTACAGAAACAGTACTGGACCTAATACAGATCCTTGTGGCACCCCGTTAGTTACACATCCTCAGTCCGACGTCTTTTATCTGAGAGTCACTCTCTGCTTCCTTCCTCTGAAAGAGTCTCTGAGCCACATGATTCCCACCTGAGTCTCAAGCTCTTGGGCCACATTCTCGAAGGGTACAGCCCCAGAAAAAATGGGAAGCTAAAAGAAAACGGAGGTAATGAAGATAAAGGGAAGTGCGTGGCCGACATTGGAGGGTTCTAACACAAAGGTCATTTATCAATATTACTGACGGGGGAGCGCTAAGCCCGCAGGGATCATAATACAATTGTGTCATCTTAATTGTTGCTATTAAAATGTTTTGTCTTAAAGGAATTTTACAGACGATTTAAACTATTACCAAGACACAGGACCTTAATGGTAAGACCAAGACACAGGACCTTAATGGTAAGACCAAGACACAGGACCTTAATGGTAAGACCAAGACACAGGACCTTAATGGTAAGACCAAGACACAGGACCTTAATGATAAGACCAAGACACAGGACCTTAATGGTAAGACCAAGACACAGGACCTTAATTAATGGTAAGACCAAGACACAGATTCCTAATAGTAAGACCAAGACACAGGACCTTATTGGTAAGACCAAAACACAGAACCTTAATGGTAAGACCAAAACACAGAACCTTAATGCTAAGACCAAGACACTGGACCTTAATTAATGGTAAGACCAAGACACAGAATCCTAATGGTAAGACCAAGACACAGGACCTTCATGGTAAAATCAAGACACAGGACCTTAATTGTAAAATAACGATGGATAACGATGAGTGATGTCACTGAGTCTTAGATAAACGATGAGTGATGTCACTACGAGTCTTTGGAAGTGATGTGTGATGTCACTGTGAGTATTAGATAACGATGTCACTGTGAGTATTAGATAACAATGTCACTGTGAGTATTAGATAACGATGTCACTGTGAATCTTAGACAATGTGTAACGTCACTGTGAGTCTTACATAATGTGTGATGTCATTGTGAGTCTTAGATAAGGATGTGATATGGGTCTTAGACGAGGATGTGATGTCACTTATGTTTGAACAAAGATGTTACTCAAAATACAGCTTAACAGCTGACTTTGATAAAGCTTTGTAAACATAAGTTAATAATTATATATTATAATAATAATCTAAGTACATGATACAACTATTACAGACCTAGCTGACTTTATTGACATACTATATAAACACCGGGTACCTAGTTACTGCTAGGTGAACACCGGGTACCTAGTTACTGCTAGGTGAACACCGGGTACCTAGTTACTGCTAGGTGAACAGGAGCAGATGAAACTAATAATAATAATATTTAACAAAAAAGGCACAATACCGTGACTGGAACAATACACACACAACCCGCACATATAAAAGAGAGGAGCTTACGACAGTTTCGCCGATTGGACCATTTACAAAGTCACACAGTGTGACTTTGTAAATGGTCCAAGTCGGGCCGAAACGTCGTCGTAAGCTCCTCTCTTTTATATGTGCGGGTTGTGTGTGTAGTGAATAATAATATTATATATATTATGTAATTATACATTATTATTAGTATTAGTAATAATAGTAGTAGTAGTTGTAGTAGTAGCAGTAATATGTGTAGTATAGGGCAGAAGTTTGCGACCACTGTCAGCCCCTGAGTTACCTGGCCCTGCCACGTGGAGGCCAGTGGTTCGTCTTTAAGGTCCCTTTCCCCTCACTTACTGTGTTTTTGAAGCTTTCCCCAGGCTCGTGTGTCCAGGAGTCCACCTGTGTCCCCACTTCCTATCCTACCTTCCCCAGGTTCATGTGTCCAGGAGTCCATTTGTGTCCCCTCAGATATTCTCCCTTCCCCACATCCTATCCTACACTCAGTAATCTTACCTTCTCCAGGTTCATGTGTCCAGGAATTCATCCGTGGGCCCCCGGATGTCTTCCCTTTCCCTGAAGTTCTGGAAATTATTTTCGATACTTTTCATTCCTCACCCAGTCCCTCCCCCCAGAGGTCAGCAGTCCCTCCCCAGGTCCGTGGTTCTAAGTGTTCATCCATACACCCTTTGCCACTTCCCTGAGGTCAGCAAGTCCCACCCCAGGTCCGTGGTTCCAGGTATACGCCCTTCACCTCTTCCCTGAGGGAAGCAGTCCCACCCCAGGTCCGTGGTTCCAGGTACACACCGTTCACCACTTCCCTGAGGTCAGCAAGTCCCACCCCAGGTCCGTGGTTCCAAGTGCTCATCCATACACCCTTCGCCACTTTCCTGAGGTCAGCAGTCCCACCCCAGGTCCGTGGCTCCTGGTATACGCCCATCACCACTTCCCTGAGGTCAGCAGTCCCACCCCAGGTCCGTGGTTCCAGGTATACGCCCTTCACCACTTCCCTGAGGTCAGCAGTCCCACCCCAGGTCCGTGGTTCCAGGTATACGCCCTTCACCACTTCCCTGAGGGAAGCAGTCCCACCCCAGGTCCGTGGTTCCAGGTATACGCCCTTCACCTCTTCCCTGAGGTCAGCAGTCACACCCCAGGTCCGTGGTTCCAAGTGTTCATCCATACACCCTTTGCCACTTCCCTGAGGTCAGCAGTCCCACCCCAGGTCCGTGGCTCCTGGTATACGCCCTTCACCACTTCCCTGAGGTCAGCAGTCCCACCCCAGGTCCGTGGTTCCAGATATACACCCTTCACCACTTCCCCGAGGTCAGCAGTCCCACCTCAGGTCCGTGGCTCCTGGTATACGCCCTTCACCACTTCCCTGAGGTCAGCAGTCCCACCCCAGGTCCGTGGTTCCAGGTATACGCCCTTCACCTCTTCCCTGAGGTCAGCAGTCACACCCCAGGTCCGTGGTTCCAGGTACACACCGTTCAAAACTTCCCTGAGGTCAGCAAGTCCCACCCCAGGTCCGTGGGTTCAGGTATACACCCTTCACCACTTCCCTGAGGTCAGCAGTTTTAGCCACCCTTGAAGCACTGCCCATATATGATATTACTACACAAGTGTATTAATATCAGTATACGAAGGTAGATGTTATTACAGAGGAGGACACGCAGAAAATCTGCGCTCTGTAATAACATCCACCTAGACAGACCCGAACGTCGACTACCTGAGACAAGAGAGATCTCTATCCCAGTTAGCCCACCAAGGAGTGGCCACTCAATGAACATTTTGAACATATATTTATATTTAATATTGTACCTATGTCCACTATTAGCTTGTTCAATTATTAAGCTGTGAAAGTGTATTTGTGAACGTTTTCATGTGCGTAGATTAGTGTCTGTGTGTGAACCTTTGTGTTCCCTGCATTGTAACTGTAGTTAATTGTTAATAGTTATCATTTTTCTTATTACAGATCTTATTTATTTCAGTGGTACGCTAAGGTTCCATACACTGAAATCTGTACTTCCACATACACATCCTACACACACATCACACATACAGACGCACGAATAAATCAACACACACACGTAACCTCCGTATCAAACACATATACATTTAATCAACAATGCATATAAAATTCTCTTCTTTCTGTATTACTAGTATGTAAACACACATACACACGCCCCGATGGCACGGTGGCTAGCGCTCTTGCTTCACGCACGGAGGGCCCGGGTTCAATTCCCGGCGGGGCCGAAACATTTCGAAGTGTTTCGTTACACACACACACATACATACAACAGGCCTAGTGTCTAATCGACATGTGCCTAGGACAAAATGGTAACTAACCCACACCTCATTCTACCTCTAAGCTACACACTCACATAAACATACACATGAACATATAAATAAATAAATAAACACCGACACTCCTTCAGGAGCCAGTGACGGGTCACCATTTTGTGAAGACTCTTGTCAATCCAGACACCAACTGTAAGTAAATCAACTTGTCAAAGTTCAACACAATATTAATTGAGATCTATCACACGAAACTATGTGGCTTACGCGGCGCGCGAGGAAAAAAAAATATTCGAAAAAAAAATCGAAAATCGAGTTAACCATATTGAAAAATAGAGTAACTCTCTGGCTACACAATGGTAGAGGAATCATTGTTCTACGACATTCCTACAAGGAATTATGCTCGTTTATAACAAACATGGTGACGCCAACAGCCGTAGCAGGTCGGCTGACATATCGTGAATTTTCGTATTTTTTTCCCCCGATTTTTTTTCTTAATTTCTTGTATTAGTCCTACTTATATAATAATTGACGATTTGACATCATAACAGAGTGGGTGGAGCTTATACATAGTCTGGGAGCCAATCAGGAACCGTTTAGAACATTCGCTTGCGTCAGAAGAAATTCCTGACTCAGGATAGCCGGGAATATGCTTCATTATAGTAAAGTAAAGTAAAGTAAAGTAAATTTTATTTCATTGCAGATTGCAGATTACATAGGTATCGGTAGTTACAATGTATATTGAGTGCAAGGAGAGCCACTGACATGCCATGGCAATAGGGGCAGCTTATTCTATTCCTTAAAGACTATGTACTTAATTTTAGAGAAATTTATTGAGTTTATTCTAGTTAAAAATTATTTTCAAAATTACAATATGATGAAATTTTACTGTTTAAATTATTATATAACGATATTAGATTGTTACAGGTGTTAAGATTCTTGAATGATAATATGGAATTGAGATTATCTTAAGGAAAATAACATTGAGCATTTTTGACATTAACTTATAATATGAGTATTTAGTTTTGATTGAGTAGGGGATAACATAATAGTAACATATTATTAAGAATTGAGATTATCGTATAGGAAAGTAATAATGAGCATTTTTCAAAGTAGTTTATAGTATGATCATTTAGTTTTGGGTGAGTAGGTGGTTTTTGAGTTGAGTCTTAAATTGATTTTCAGACAAGATTATCTTAATATTTACTGGTAATGAGTTCCAGATTCTGGGGCCCTTTATGTGCATAGAATTTTTACATAGGTTGATATGAACACGGGGTATATCAAAAAGTGATCTGTGTCTTGTGTTGTGGTCATGGGTCCTATTAAAGTTGGTGAGGAGAATTTTGAGCAGAGGGTTTATATTAGAGTGTAAAGTTTTATATATGTAGTAGGCACAAGAGTAAGTATGAATGTTCTTTACGGTGAGTAGTTTGAGACTTTTGAATATTGGTGGAGTATGCTGTCTAGAGTGGGAATTTGTTATCATTCTGACTGCGGCCTTTTGTTGTGTTATGAGTGGTCTAAGGTGATTTAACGTTGTTGATCCCCATGCACAGATTCCATAAGTGAGATACAAAGTTGCTGAATAATTCACTGAAAGTATGGGCTTCAGTGGTACTGTACTTGGTGCAGGGCAATTAAATAATGTCACAAATTCTTAGGAAATGCCAGACAAGTCACTGTTTACTTAACTTTGATTGTAGATGGAAGGTAGAAGCAAGTACAGAGATTCTGAAACTCCTGGTGTGTACTGGTGGCTGGATGCGGCGGTACACACACTATAAACACTTGTAGGCTTCTATGGGGTCTCCAGTGGCGTAGGAAGGATTGTGCAAGGCTTGGGAAGAACGGGAAAAGGGCGTAGAACTCTGCGGAAATGAGGGTTTTTACTAAAAAAGCACAGAAACTCGCCAGCTGAGAGAGCGGCGTTTTGTTTACACTGGGAACGCGTCTGAGAGCGCTGCTGACCGTGGCTTAGGAAGCGCAGATGGACACGGGGAAATTACTCCACAAGAGGACTTTTTCAGGATACCAGAAGTACTGCAAGAGACTGCAACAATTACTAAGATGTTACTTTACAGTTTTCAATGGGGGGGAAGTTTAAGATACTGGTGCAAATACAAAAAAAAATTAAATCACTGCTGAAGCCGGAGGAAGGGTGAAGATTGAAGGATGCAGGAACGAGGTGCTGGGAACACTGCAGGCGCCTGGCTTGGCTTGGCTTGGGACAACCACGATGGGTTCCCACGTGGTCAAGCCAGGGCTGGCTTCTTTAGGAACTCGGAGAAAACAACACACAGGCGACGAGCTGGATATAGGGAGTGTAGAAACGTAGCAAGTAGTGGAGAGTAGGTGGTTGGTGGTGTGAGGTAGGCAGGCAGGGCACCCTGAGGTAGAACTCGTGGACACAACACCAACACACCCGAAACGATCTCACCTCGCGTCTCTTGTAGCTGTAGGAAGGGCGTAGAGATGCTGCTGGATGCAGAAGGGTGTAGGAGGATGCTGGAGAGTTGTAGAGTAGGAGATGAACACACACGTGACTGCTTCAGGCTGGAGAGCTGGAGATGACGCCCTATGTCCCGATTTTGTGGAAAAATCGTGGAAGATGCACTGACTCAGGCACCCACGAGACGCTGGAAGCTACGGATGATGCGATAAGCCAGCAGATGACCTGGATATGACTGGCTTGGTCGGATGATCGACTGGGCTGTGGGTCCCCTACACTACACTCTGCCGTGAACCACCGCTGTCACCACTGTTAAGTCTATCTTCTTGGCTGCTTACTTTGGGCAGTAGAATGGTAGCGTAGGTGCAGAGATACAGCCAATGACTAGACTCAGTTTATTAATGGCAAGGTGTAGGTATACACGGGGACAGAGCGTGAGGGGACCGGGAGCCAGCAAGGGTAGATGCTGCCTCAGTGAGGTAGGCCGTGTAAGTGAGAGAGAAGCATGGCTGATCAGCCCGACCTTGATAGGCCTATAGAGGGCAGCACCATAGTGCCGCGCAGTTTGAAACAGCCTCTGGATAGGCTGTTTACAGTATACCTGGAGAGAGTTCCAGGGGTCAACGCCCCTGCGGCCCGGTCTGTGACCAGGCCTCATATTTAATTGCATCATTTGTATTTTTTCTTGGCCTGAAATCAAACTTGCAAGAGTTGAGTATGTTGGGGATACTAGGAAAAAGTGATCTCTTATATGTATTAATTCTCGAAGATTTTTAATAACAATGGCAAGTTTAATATTAGACTATAGTCATTTACATGATTTGGGTTTCCTTTTTGTATTAGGTTAAACCTCACTATCTTAACCATTGTTGACAAAATTTTGGTTTCTAATGATTTGTTGAACAATGTTGAAATGGTGAGTTATAGTACAGATTTTTTTTATTCAATGGTGGCAAGTTAGCTAAATTTCCTGCCTTGTTTTTAATGAATTTATTACTAAAATTCACCCCAGTAGGATTAGTTAGTTAGATTGAGTTTGGGAAAACGTGCATCAAGGTAGTCACTTTCTTCATCATTGGAACTTGATCCTAAAGTAGAGAAGAAATCATTAAGTATATTGGGTGTTTCAGCAGGCAAGACGTGTGATTCGTGAATTTAGTTAGGACAGTATATCTCTGGTTTGGTTAATTTTCGAGAGTGCAGGATTCGGGATTGTGTTTTGCACATGTTTTTGTATAATCACTTTTACGTCATTAAACCTGCTAGCATAATACAGGTGTTTAAACTTATTAGATTGGTAAGTACCGATATATATTTTTTAGTGTTTTCTGTAGTTATTAATCCAAATTTACACTGTTTTTATATTTTTTTATCAATGGATCTGTGGATGTTATTCGTTATCCATGGACTACTTAGTCTCTTTGCTGTGATCCGCTTAGATTTAATAGGACAATGATTATTATAGAGGCATTTTTTTTTTTGTAGAAAAACACTGACCCATCCATTTCCCGATAGTCATTAAACTCTCTGCCAGTCAGTGACGTTTACTACTGTAATAGTTGTTGGTCCAGACATGGTCAATTATATAACTTTGACAATATATAAAGTAAAATACCAAATAGAATGAATAACAATAAAAATATCTTGAGTATGTATATTACATGAACAATTATTTACTTGAGTATTAAAATAAAAATATTACTTTTTTTATTAAAACGGTTAAATGAATGTTAGTTGCATTATTATAACAGTTAACTAGTTATTTTCTACGTGAACGTATCGTTAAACAGATATTATTCTTAGTCATAATTGTCGTTTTATCCTCAATCTTAATAGTAACAGTAAGAACAGCAAATATTAATGAATAAAAGATATAAAAGAAATCACTTTCGTGAATTTCTGTAGGTTCCTTCACAAGGAACTCCAAAACTCTCTTCATAAACTGGACTCAACTAACACTGACCACTCTTTCCACTCTTTTATTACTGTATAGTTGGTGTTTTAGTCCTGGCCACCTACAGTGGGTACTGTTGTGTTCACTTCTAGTACCATACTGGCTTTGGTTCCAAACCTTCACTAAATTCAGAGACATTTAATCTCTATACTGACTATTAGCAATTGTGTGTGCATGACCATCAGCTGTCTTACTCTAGCTGCTAAATTAAGTATTTCTAGTTTGTTATTCATTCTGGCTTGCACATTTTCCTGGATCTAGGACATGATGACACATGCCATCATATTTTGGGAAAATAGATATTCCCGAAGGAATGCCTTCAAATACGTAACTAGTTCAAGATTCTTGGAACAATTGGCATGTGGAGACGCCCTTTGACAGAAGTTAAAGGACTTTTTTTCCAGCATCCTGGAATGGCTCTGATATTTCCAATACTTTGCTGGCTTATTTGAAATATTTTAAAAAAGTGCCTCCTATTTTGACGATGGCAGAGAGTGAAATTGACGCATATCTGCCAATGTTGGGTAAAACAGTGTGAAATTTTTATTCCCGTTTAAACTAGCTAAATATATTTGTCTGCCTCTCTTGAATGGCCTCAGTACATATATGATGCATCTTATGACCAGGATATTGCCTTTTAAGTTTAGTTTGTATGCAGGCAAAATTGCCAGTGTACTAAATTTATAAAACCAAAATTAACTGGAATCTGTGCAATAGCTAGTGGATGTCTTTTTTTGACCAGCTTCATTAACTGCCCTCGTGTGTTATATAGAAACCAATATTCTCGTTATTGCGCTCTATAAATCCCAATTTGCCAATTGTTTAAAAATGTTATTGAAGTCTTAACGGCTTCAGAATTTTATCGCTGACCTATTTCCATGAGGACGACATGCTGTTTAAGTGATTTATTTTTTATGAAGATGTTAAAAAATGGATTCTTTTTTATTCAGAACTATTACTGGAGAATGCATTGTCCGATAGGATGCAAATTTTGTATTTATAGGCTTTATTAAAATGAAGCTTGGCTTTTACTTTGAGTTATGTAAATGTTAAATTAGTAGGTTTCCATGGAATAACTAGAAAATGCCATTTATGTTGCAGTCACACTTAAATACTAATGAATGTTAATTGGAATTATATTTTTATTGATTTTTTTTATATTTTATTTAAAACACATTACAATACATAGAATATTACTTTATAGAAGTATATAACAATATACAAAAGTCCAAACCTCAATTCCACATGCAGCCTATCCATGCTCATGGCATTACACAAAAAACTTCACATGCACTGTAAAAGTACATAATTTAACTGCACATGAGTCCCATCAATAACTGTATTTTACCATCCCCACTTAGGTCTCACTGGTCTGCACATCTAACCCTTTTTCTTTATATATATTTTATGTAAATCCAGAATTAATCACATAGAAACACTTTCTCGAAAGAACAGTAAAACTGAAATAAGGTACTCTCACACTTGACATAGAAAAACATATGAATTACAAAATCCTATAATGTGAAGACAAGTAACACTATGAAAAAATCCTGATCCCAATAAGAACCCCTAAAACTGTAAAATTCCTAATTTAAGCTCCATCATACAAAACAATGAATACTGATTAAATTGCGTGTACAATATATTTAAGGCACATATTATCACCATATTGAGTAGCACAATTCACACTAAAAGATACAAAAAATTTACAAAGCTCCGTCTCACAAAATAAAGGATCCAAAGCCCTCCTAATGAAAGGAACAAAACAAAACAGTGATTACTGATACTAAAAAGTACCGCAAAGCAACACCTCCTTTCCCTGTTTGTTAACACACAAATCCGGGACAAAGCCATGGAGGAATAACTAAGGAAATGGAAATGACGAGAAGGGCACCCGTTATTCTTAGGTTTGACACATAAGCAATATATTCATATACAACAAGCATATATAATATACAATCCAAAAAGTTTACACAAAAAAACAAAAAACACCTAACTAAACAAAACATAGGGAACCCCAAAGGGGTCGAAAAGCATGGAATGAGATACCTACAACTACAAGTAAATCCCTTGATAATATGATCCAGCAATAATAAGAAATATATCCTAGGGACACATGCATTGCATGCAAGAACTACATAACCTTGAGTAAAAGAATACCCGTGGCCTGGTACCAACACCTCACGGTGATGAAGTCTTCGGATCTATCCCATCCAGTTCCACTATAAACCTAAACAAAATTAACTACAAATACAACTCACATATTAAAATATGATGAAATTAATCCAGATAACAATCAATGAAAATTATAATATTTTCAAATAATCTTCAAACTGTTTGAAAGGAGAACCAAAAAGGGAAACGAAAACCACACTTAGGGCGCACACCTGGCCCCCAAGTAAGGCAAACCCCCATTGGACAAACCCCTGAAACCCAAAAATGAAAAACAAACAACCAAACCCCCCCACCCCGTCTGAGTCTCTAAACATACCACACACATACTCGTCATCTAATAAAGATAACCCCTACCCCTTTCCCCTTGGGGAAAAGGGTTAATGGATGACCAGGAAAAACCCTGACAAACACACCCCTCCCCCTCCCCATACATAAACCCAACCAAACGGCTTTCACACCTAACCCTCCATCACCCCTCTCCAGAGACCAACCCCTTCCCTATAAAACCCCAGAAACTATAGCACGGAGTTAACCCAGCAACGACCCCATTGACAAGTGCCTATAACCCTCAGAAAAACACCTATCCCACACCCTCTCATACAACTCCTGGTTCCTACACTTAGTCCTATAAAATCTCGCTGCTAAAGCCCTAATCCTAGCATCACTCCTAACCTCCCTCATACTCCACGAAACATAAATATAATCCAATACCAAATACATTACCACACGCCTCACATCCTCTGGGCATCCCACCACATCCAGACTTAAACATCGTAACACCGATAAACCACTCCCCCCCACACCCCGAATTATCCCTAAAAAACATTTCCTCACCCTCTCAAGACCCCACAAAAATATACAACATTGAAAGCTGTATCCCAGAACCCACAGTGTTGACAATACCCATCACCCACTAGTCCCATCACAAAAAGCTGAGCCCTAGATGCCAATATACCAATATACCATGCAACTTTAAATGCTTAAACCAAAACCACGTAACATTCAAATCATATCGCAGATAGACATCCATACCTAAAACCTCCTTTTCTCGCCTTCCCACCTTATCTAACCTCCCTACCTTCACCTTACCAGGAACCGGAACTACTAAAAGATGCCGTAAAATTGCCTCACAAAACAAAAAATTTTCTCCCTTCCACCATCTGCGAACCTCACACGTTACCTTCCCCACTCTCACTCCTCGAATCCCACCTCGCGCTAGATATTCTTGCCTAACATATATCCCCATTAAACGTCTCTGCAATGGTATCAAACCCAACCTGCCCTTCGCTACATTAGTCATTACCACATCTCTCCCTAACCAATGCCTCCCGTAACTCCATATAAATCTTAAAACCCGACTTTGCAACCTCAGAACATCTTCCTCCACTAGGGGGTATACCGCAGCAACATACCACAACTTGCTGTATACCAAGGAATTAACACCAATGACCCTATGCAAGAGAGTGACCTCACCAGGCCATTAAAACCCCCATCCTACCCAGAGCAGCATTAACCACCACCAAGGAATTTACCTCGCACGCAACACTCGCCTGATTATAAAAAAACACACCATACATCTTTAACCTATCCACTATTGGCCACCCAAAACCCTGACCCAATGCCCTCCCCACCCATTTCCCCACCTCCAATAACTTCGATTTTACTCTATTCATTCGCAAACCAGTGGCTAAACCAAAAACCTCTATTATCCTATTTACATTACCTAAACCCTCCATAGTTCCTACTAAGATAGTGGTGTCATCTACATAACCTATAATTTCCGTATCTGCAACCCCCCTCATTACTCCCTTCCCTCACCCCTTCTGACACCAACCTAAAAAAAGGATTCTGTAAACCCGCAAACAAGAACTGTGACAAGGGGCAACCCTGCCGCAGCTCCCACCCCAAACACACCTCGGTCCCCACCCTCCCGTTCACCTGCACCCTTACACATGCACTCTCATACAAAGTGCTGACCCAACCCACAACCTCCGCCCCAAACCCCTGCCGTAAAAGCACCGCCTACAGCATATCCCTATCAACACTATCATATGCTTTTTCCCAGTCAAGCCCTAAAATACCCCCAGATATTCTGCTCTCCAAAAAACCTTTGATCCTCTGATGACCCTCCCTCATACTTCTCCCCAAAACCCCATACTGACCCTCCTCCAATAAGTTCCCCAAAACTCCTTTCATTCTATTAGCAAGAATACGTGCAAAAATCTTATAATCTGCACACATAAGTGTAATTGGCCTATAATCCTCAATTGTCCCACAAGCACGACTTTTCGGCACTAAAACTACGTTACCTGTTGCCATGCCCCCACCTAAACTACCTTTCAATTTCATAGCATTAAACAGCCTAACTAACATCCCTCTCAGAACCTCCCAATGAACAATAAAAAAATCTCCAGAAATCCCATCCAGGCCAGGGGCTTAGCCCAGGGCCTGACCCTTCACAGCCTGCCAAACCTCCTCCTCAGTTATAGAACCTTCCATACTCTATCTCCGGCCCCAATCCTCTCAACTATACTTTCTAAAATTACATCCCGGGATACACCATCACTAACCCCCTGGCTCATCTTACACTCAAACCAAGCATCCACATAACAACTTAAGGCTTCCGTGGTATGAAGAATCTGCCCCTTCCTATACCCACTACAATCCTCAGTAACCCTCAAAGACATGACCGTCATATCTCTTCTCTGGTTCTGAAAAGTACATAACACTAACGCAGAGGGCTTATCCCCCCATAAAACTTCCTCTAATCCACCACGTACCCACAGAGCATGAAAATTTTCATTCTGCAACTCCCGCAATTGTAACCTTAGATGATCAATTTCAGTTAGTGGACACCGCCCTCCACTCTCATAACAATTCCTTAACTGCCCCTCTAGGTACCTCAACATTCCTATCCTTTGCCTCGCATCTTCCCTACCCAGTCGCTGATAAAAGTCCTGAATTGCCACTTTAGCCCGCACATTCCACCATTCCACTATATCACTTATCCCCATCCCATCGTTCCATACTCGTCTCCACCAATCCGCAAAAACCTCCCTGTGAGCCATCCCCTGCAACAACCTCACATTTAATTTCCAATACCTGGAATATATCTTCTTCGCCCCTGCCCATCCCATCTCTACCAACACACCCCTATGATTGGAAAAAACAAAATTCTGATATTTTACCTCACCTACCTGAACCACCCCTGATACATATACCCGGTACAACCTAGCCGCATAACCCTGTTTAATATAAGTGTGATCCACACGCCACCCTCCACCCCTGACAACATCCTCTACTCTAACCGTCCTCATCACCTCCCTCCAGCTCTGCAACAAACCTCAGCCACCACCACAGGCACAGAGTCAACAAGGTCCTCTACCGGACAAATCTCGCACTCCAGACTCTCCGAAACACCAGGTGAGTCCTCATCCAAGCCCAAAATACCCTCTGGAGATGGGCTCCAAAGAAGGCTCTGGATATCCTCGAAACAAGGCCTCGGTAACTCAGAGACCACCTCCAACAAGTCACCTACCATGGCAACCTGAGAACCATCCTTCACCTCTTCCTGCAGCTCTGGCTTTAAAGTCAAAACGGCCTCCTCAGCAGCATCAACCACCTCACTCCGACTCCGAGGGACATCCTCGGATACTTGAGGATACTTGATACCTGTCCAGCATACAAGACATATACTTGAGTACGAAACTCCTGCATCTGGACATATGATGGGATAGGCCTCCTCAGTCATATTGAGGGAGTATGATCCTTCCAACATTCCAGCGTAAGTTCCCTGCTGCCACCAACCAACACTGGCTACGTGTATAGTCCCAAACTGGACGAATACTCGCCGAACATCCAATTCATCAGCCTCAAATGGGAGATTCTTCACACGTCACGCATACGCACCTCCAATCATGAATTGATGACAATATTCTTTTCCTGAAACTTGTCTACTACTGCTTCATACACCGGGGTGGAGTTGAACTTGACGAAAAATCTGACGGCCCCATTCAAGGAGATACCATAAATGGACTCATTCGGGATTCCGAAGGTGTCACGTAGAACCAATGGCAAGATGACCTCACCGTTATCAGAATACACAGCACCTTTAATTAGAGGCCTGGTCACAGACCGGGCCGCAGGGGCATTGACCCCTGGAACTCTCTCCAGGTAAACTCCAGGTAAATCCACGCAGACAGTGTTGACGCGTCACCGGTAGGTATCCGCCATTGTGGTGAAATAAAATTTCACCTAACCTCCACCAGGGGGACGACTGAGCTCACTCGTGCACCACCAAGGCTGGGGAGCATCTGCACTTTATTGAAATTAGGCTTTGTGCATGGTATTTTTATAAATTTTATGTATTTTTTTAATTGGACTTTCATGCTGAAACCGGTATCACAAACGATTATTCCCACTGGTATATATGGCGGTAATTGTTTGTGATGGTAGTTGTCAGTGGGTTAATGGTGTCGGTGGTGGTAATGATGATTTTAATGGCGTCATTGGTGATATTTTTCATTGCTGGTGTCAGTGGCAGTACTATCGTTAGTGGTAATATTGTATGTAATGGTTGTGGTGCCATTGGTGATAATGGTGTTAATGATGGTAGTATTTTAAGTGGCAGTAATAGAGTCATTGTAGTTACAGGTGCCAGTGGTTGTAGATGGAAGTGCTAGTAGGCTAGTAGTAGAGACGTAGTAGTGATTCTGGTAGTGGTGTGATAATTGTGGTGGTAATAACAGTAGTGGTAGTGTTGCTGATGGCTGGTGCTGCTTGTGGAGTTTGTGTGGTGGTGGAGCCAGCCTCCCACGTCTTCCAGATAATTCAGTTTCCTGACTACCCTTTAACTGTACCTGTTTCCAGCCTCTTTGTATGGCAGTCTACACTATCAATCCCCTCTAGGAAGGTTCATTGACGCTGGTGAGAGTCTCTAGGTCTAGGGAATTGGATCTGTGCTCCAGTTCCCTGAATTGATCCTGAATACCCTCTATCCCCCACAGGCGCTGTATAATCCTACGGGTTTAGCGCTTCCCCGTGATTATAATAATAATACACTATCAATTCATCTGGGTAGTTTGGATGGTAACAGATTTTCCCTGCTTATTCTGTCCTCTAATTCAGGGGTCTCCAAGCTGCGGTCTGCGGCCACGTGCGGCCTGCCAAAAGATTTTATGCGGCCTGAAGCAACTTGAAATATTTATGAAAAATAAAACTAATAAACCCTCATTTTCAGTCACTTCAGTCACATAGTTAAGGATTTTGTTGCTTGTAACAATGTCATGTTTTTTTAAAATTCTAGTTCTAATCTTTTCATTTTTCATCAAATATACCTTCAGTTATGAAAGAAAAAGGAAAAGAACAGTGCAGAGTGCCGCCTGTTTAATAAAGAGCGGGGAGTAAAGTACTTTTTTGTACAAGCAGGTGACAAAGCCTTGTGTGTCGTATATCACGAAACTGTTGCAGCTTTCAAGGAGCACAATGTACGTCAGCGCTGTGAGACCAAACAAAGTTATTTTCAGTTCACAGGACCACAATACTCGGGAAAAAATGAATCACTGCAACGCTGGCTGCTTTCCCAACAAGTTATTTATATGGAGGAGAGAGCTGAATCTTTAACCAGGGCCACTTACAAAGTAACTTATGAGTTTGCTAAAAGAGGAAAGTCATTCACCGATGAAGATCAAGGAAGGTTCCTTGTTGCTGGTGAGGGGCTCTTGATCTAGGGAATTGGATATGTGCTCTGATTCCCTGAATACAGCCTGAATACCATCCACATCCCCCAACAGGCACTGTATAATCCTACGGGTTTAGCGCTTCCCTCTTAATTATAATAATAATGATCAAAGAGTGTATGATGGAAGCAGTGGGAGAGTTATGGCCAGAAAAAGCAAATCTGTTTAAAATCCTCAGTCTTGCGCCAAATACTAAGATATAGAAACAATATATTTCGTCCAATTGCTGACAAAACACGAAATTCAGTTTTTTTTCTCTCGCACTTAATGATTCGATAAATGTGAGTGACACATCACAATCCTAGTTTTCATCCATGGCGTCGAAAATGAATTTAATGTCATGCAAGAATTAGCATCAGCACAGAGCTTGCACAGCACAGGAACCAGAGAAGACGTCTTAAAATTTAAAAAAGCTGAATTAAAATATAACCTGGAGTGGAATAAACTGCAGTGAGTGACGATGATGGAAAGAACAAGTCTGGGGTGAAGAAAGGTTTCGCTGCATAAATCACAAAAGCTTGTGAGGATGATGGATTCTTTAAGTATTGTTCCCTTGTGGTTTAGCGCTTCTTTTGATTATAATAATAATTTAAGCATTGTGCGAAAAATATGTGGATATGTCTTAATTGAGTTCTGAAACCTGTTTTTTTCAACAGTTAATTTCATTCAATCTCACGGGCTCAATCATCGCCAGTTTCGTGATTTTATGAAAGAAACTGATTCTGAGTTCGTTGACTTGCCTTATTATATACAGTAATTCGATGCCGTAGGTTTTTAAAGGTTATATTACGGTTCTTTTAGCTCAAAGGAAATTGCTTCATTTTGCACAGAGAAGAATCGACTCAAACCTTATTTATCAAACTCTGACTGGCTTTAGAAATTGGCATATTTTTGTAGTCGTGACAAACTATATGATTCTATTGAATCTAAAGTTGGAAGATGAAGCAAATTTTATTTGTTATCTATTCAGGTATGTCAGGGCATTCAGGGCAAAATTTAGTTTAGCGCTTCTTTTGATCATAATAATAATAATCAGGGCAAAATTCCTCTTCAAGGGGGGCTCCTTGTCGTGGTGAAGAGGCTCTTGGTCTGAGGAATTAGACCTTTTGGTCTCATTCCTCAGACCGAACCTAATTACCACCCAATCCCCCTCCCCTATCCCATCCTCCCCATCACCCCCTTTCCCTTCCCTCCTCCCCATCACCCCCTTTCCCTTCCCTCCTCCCCTTCCCATCCCTCCCCTATTCCCTTCCTGTTTTCAGCCTTTGGGATTCTCCCCACAGGCATTATGGTTCCTAGGTAGGGGAAAGGGTACCGTGGTCCATCCCATTCCATTGAGGTTCTTGGCGATGTTGTTTGCTGTGGAATCTGGATCGCCTGGGATGATCACTGTCCAGTCTCCGGGAGGGTGGCTTTGTTTGTCTTTCGGGTGATGGGTGTATCTCTGGAGGCTGTCTTTCGGATTCCTGGGGTGGCTGCCAAAACAGGTATGCTTTGTGGTGGGTGTCCGGCCGCCCTTTCTTTTGTCCACTGAGGTGGCTCGGCGGATGTGAGGTTGCTATCCCGGATTGCTGGTTTACTGGCATGAAGGGTAGGGTATAGCACGGGTTCCATGCTGCATCTACACTACTTGCGGTGCTGAGGTGCTCTTGGGTGCGGAGGGAGATCTACGACCCTTTCATTCCTCCTAGAAGCTATTCCTCCACATTACCTCCTTTTTTTATTCTTTTTTTTCTTTTAATTTTCTTTCCTTCTTTTAAAAAAATAGAAAAAGAAAGAAGTAACCTAACCATGGAGTTCCCAACCCATGAACCTGCTACCTCTGGGCCCCTTCCTGATACTGCACCCTGTTCCCAACCTGCCTCGTTATTGGACCACTCTTTGGACATTTCTCATTCCCCTGTACCTCTTGCTGGTGCCATTTCATCACCTGCTTCAGGCACTGGGGTTTTCACTGACTCCTTCAATACGTCTGACCTCCGCTCTTCATTGACTATGCTTTTGGCTTCTTCATCTACGGTGCGGCAATTTTCGAATCGCCTGCCTGTCCCACATCTAAACGCCAAAGGCCCTTACCTGATGATACTTCGTCGCTTCATTCTCATTCTGCTCAGAAAAGACTAACAAGTCAGGCACTCCCCTTTCACGCTATGTTTCACAATACACAATGGACTAAGTTTTTTTTATTCCGAGACCAACTTCTTCTACTACCTATCTTTCCGATCATAATATTGGCAAGGGGCTCCTACGTCATGTTGGTAAAGAGATATCCATTCATGCTCTCAAGATTTACACACACATTATCACAGTCCAGAATGCTAGCTAAGCTCACGATCTTTCTCTCCTTACAACCATAGATGCTATTCCTGTAACTATTGATAAACATCATTCTCTCAATTCTTGTAGTGGTACGGTCATTCTACCCCATACCGTTGTCCAACATAATTTCCAGACATGTGGTGATGACATTCTGGAACAGCTTGAGCTCCAAAACCTCCCTATCCTCAAAGTACACACTTATGTCCTCCCTGCCAGCAGGCGAAGACGATGTCCTTGCAATGTAGCTCGCTTAACATTTGACTGCCTTGAACTTCAGCCCTCGGTTTGCATTGCGGGACACTGTTTACAAGTTCGAAAGGTGATCCCTACGTCGCAACAGGGTAGAAATTGCTGGCGTTTTGGTCATCCAGCAAAATATTGCAGGTCCATGACCGAATGCCCAGTCAGTGGTACAGACGACCATTGCAATCCTTCTTGTAGTCTACCTCCCTCTTGCCTTAATTGTCATGAGCCTCACCCATCTTACTCTCGCCATTGCCAAGTTTACTTAAATGAGCAAGAAATCTGTTGTCTCAAAGAGGCAGAAGGCTTCCCATATGCTATGGCAGTCTCTCATCTACGCCTCCAAGGGAGACTTCCCCACATTTCTTATTCACGAGTTACTAAACGTCCCTTCCCCTTCCTCTGGGGTCCTAACTTCTGCAGCCTTTTCTGTGGTCTCCCCTTTCACAGTCACCCCTGTCTCTAATTCTAGCTGTCCTGGACTCGGAGGTCCCTACCTCAGCACCTCATTCTGTTCTCACCTCTTCCTCTTCTCACTCACAGGTTTCTGTGTCTACAAGATCTCATACAATACCTACTCCACATCGCCTCTCTCCTTCTCCAAAGTCCAAAGCATCCCCATTGTTAAAATCTTCTTTTATCCCTCCTTCCCTTCTGCAACCTGCTAATTTTTCCTTCCCAGTCTTTGTACCCGGTTCTTCACCTCTAACTGATTTTATTACGAGTGTGGAGGTTCATCCTCCTCGTACAGTACCTTCTTTCCTTGTCCCTTCCCAAATTTCTTCCTTTTCTGCCCCATCCCAAGTCGCTTCCTCTCCTGTCTCTTCACAATCTTCTTCTCTAGTTCCCTCTACCATTTCGTATCCCCCTACTTTGGTACAGTCCATCGTCTCCCCAATCTTTTCTCACCCTCCTTCTTCCATCTCCAATATTGTACCACATACAATGTCCGTGTCCTCTGAAACATTTGAAGCTATCTCAGACAGTGGTGTGCAGAGATCTGGTGATGCCCGGGGCCAACTCCTTGATTGTATGCCCCAAAGACTTCTTGATTGTATGCCCCAAATCACTATCTTACTTCCCTCTCTAATTGGATGCCCCCTCCATTTGGATGCCCCCTCCATTTGGATGCCCGGGGCCACCGCCCCTTCGGCCCACTCCTCTGCACGCCAATGATCTCAGAATATATTGAGGAGACTAGACCATTGATGGACACCGATGCGTCCCAATCCTTCGCTGCTTAAAAGTTTTCCGCTATCTCCACAAATGGACTTTTCTAACCTTACTAGTCTGTAGATATGTCTGCCTTCAGATTTCTTGTATCTTTCTCTTCGCAAATCATGACTTATTTACAGTGGAATATCTGCAGCCTCAGAGGTAACTGGGGTGAGCTCCAGGAGTTGCTCTCCCAGTTTTTCCCTATTTGTGTTTGTTTACAAGAACCTAAATTACGCTCCGCTGTTATCCGTCCCATCTCGGGCTATGATTTATTATATTCATCGGATCGTTTTCCTGAGGGAACCTTTAATAAAAGTGCACTTCTTATATGCACCAGTATTTCAAACCGTCAGCTCTTTGTTCATACTTCGCTGCATTACACTGCAGCCAGCATCCACTTGAATAAGTGGTATACAGTTTGTTCACTGTATCTCTCTCCTTCTCGGGCCTTATCTCTCCCAGTTGTTGCATTTCTGGTTTCTTCCTTACTGCCACCACTTCTGTTACTTGGAGATTTTAATGCCCACCAATTCCTCTGGAGGGGATCTCACTGTGACTCCCGCGGCATTCAATTGGAGGCTTTTCTCGCTTCTCTCCCTCTCCATGTTTTAAATATGGGTACTCCCACCTATGTTGATCCTCGTACTCATTTTCTCTCTTGCATCGATCTCTCAGTCTGCTCTTCCTCAACTGTACTAGACTTCACCTGGTCTGTTCTCCCGGACTTGCATGACAGCAAACATCTTCCAATCATCCTTACTTCTCCTTCGCATTCAGAACCTCCTCGTAGCCTTCGCTGGTAATTTGACCGAGCAAACTGGGACCTTTACGCACATCTAACTGCTTTTAGTGATTTTCCTTCTTAGTCCTCCACTGATGAGCTTTTACACCTCTTCTCTGTGGCTTCTGACTCTTTTTCTTAACCACTTCCGATCTCATTCTCATGCCATCACAATATACACTGATGATTCCTAGTCTTCTGACGGCATCGGATTCGCAGCAGTGTTTCTGGACAGTGTCGTGTGAGGACATTTATTATCCCCGGCAACCATTTTTACGGCTGAATTGTATTCCATTTTCGTAGCACTTATCCGTATTGCATCTATGCTTTTGTCACCATTTGCGGTCGTTTCAGACTCCCTTATTGCTTTAAAGGCTATACGAAAATTTGATATACCTCATCCCGTGGTTCTTCATATCCAACTTTGGTTATGCTGTAGCTCTAGCAAGTACAAAGATATTGTTTTTTGTTGGGTCCCCGGTTATATTGACATACAGGGCAATGAATAGGCAGACACTGCTGCACGGTCAGCAGTACATGACCTCCCAGTTTCATATAGAGGTGTTCCTTTCAGACTATTTTGTTGTAATTGCTACTCACCTTTGCACCCTTTGGCAACAACGTTGGTCTGATCTGCTCTATAATAAACTACATTCTATTAAACCGAGTATAGGTTTCTGACCGTCTTCATATCAACAGTGTCGAGGTTGGGAGTCTACTTTCTGGCGTCTTCGCATCGGCCACACTCGTTTTACTCACAGGTATCTCATGGAGAGGCTCCCTGTTCCGCTCTGTGAGAATTGTCAGGTTCCAGTTTCTGTTAGCCACAGTCTGTTGGACTGTCCACTCTATCACGAGCATGCAGAACTTACTTCCAACGTGGCCCGGTGGTCTGGTGGCTAGAGCTCTCGCTTCACACACGGAGGGCCCGGGTTCGATTCCCGGTGGGTGGAAACATTTCGACGTGTTTCCTTACACCTGTTGTCATGTTCACCTAGCAGCAAATAGGTACCTGGGTGTTAGTCGACTGGTGTGGGTCGCAGCCTGGGGGACAAGATTAAGGACCCCAATGGAAATAAGACAGACAGTTCTCGATGACGCACTGACTTTCTTGGGTTATCCTGGGTGGCTAACCCTCCGGGGTTAAAAATCCGAAGAAATGTTATCTTATCTTATTGTCGCCACTGTACTGCCCTTCTTGCTGATGGACTCTCCTTTAACCCAGACTTTCTCATTGACTTTTTGACAGCAACTGATTGACTGCACAAACTCTGAAGATGATGCCTCTAGCACTCCTCAGGGCCCTTTCTACCTCAATCTCTTGCTACCCTCTACCCCTGCACTGCCCTGCTGCACTCTATGACCTAACAATCATCCCTCTTCCTCTTGCCATTCATTACCCCTGCATCCTTCCCTGCCCGGCGGCGCTTTATGATCCTTGTTGGTTTAGCTCTTCTTTTTTTATTATAATATACTGTCAGAGCATTGGTTTATGTTTGACATTTTTACTCATACATCATAATACTAATACCAACAATACCGCATGGTATTGTATGTATTGTTTCTTTATAATTGTCACAGTTTTATTTTGTTCTCAGACATATGATGATTACGGAAAGGATCCAAATAAATCTTATTTAAATTTTATTCATTCATTTATATTTATAGGACTAATATTTTTGTGTGGCACGCGACAATGTGTAAAATATAGGACGTGGCTCGCATAGTGATAAGTTTGGACACCCTTGATCTAATGCTTCTTGATTCACGTCAAACTTCTGGAAGTATCTTAGTTGCATTTCTCCGCTCTTTATTTTTTTATAACTTTCTTTATCAGGTTTGGTTTTCATGTGGGTGTCACATACTAGCTCTATGACAGCTTTGACAAATGCTGTATAATGATCATGAAGGCCACGCTTAGATATGCTAGAGAACACTGGTTGCAGAAATTATTCGGTTAAGTGGCATCTAAGTTCCCCAGTCTTCTAATAACATGTTCATTTTTCCACTATAATCTACCTTGTCTATAATTACTATCGCATTTGCAGTTCTTTTCAAAACTTACCATTGCAAACTTGGAAAAGCAGTTGCGAGTAGCAACATCATCAATACCAGCTAACATCATCAATACCAGCTAACATCATCAATACCAGCTAACATCACAACGCCTCACCAAAGAAGAGTAGTTCCAGCCATCACATTAAGTGTGAGTTAATTAAATGTTTGACCAAATATAGCAGGTTAATTTTCAAGTTGATAATTTTGTATGGCCCGAGAATTATGTTATAAATATCCAAATGGCCATTGGCAGAAAAAAGGTTCCCCACCCCTGCTCTAAGGGCAGGTCCCTCACCCCTGCTCTAAGGGCAGGTCCCTCACCCCTGCTCTAAGAGCAGGTCCCCCACCCCTGCTCTAAGGGCAGGTCCCTCACCCCTGCTCTAAGGGCAGGTTCCCCACCCCTGCTCTAAGGGCAGGTCCCTCACCCCTGCTCTAAGGGCAGGTCCCCCACCCCTGCTCTAAGGCCAGGTCCCTCATCCCTGCTCTAAGGGCAGGTCCCTCACCCCTGACATCACATGACCCAACAGGCTGACCGTGGGAGACATGGCATCACATAACCCAACACGCTGACCGTGGGAGACATGACATCGCATGACCCAACACAATGACTGTGGGAGACATGACATCACATGAGCCAATACACTGACCGTGGGACACATGACATCACATGACCCAACACACTGACCGTGGGACACATGACATCACATGACCCAACACACTGACCGTGGGAGAGTAGTCAAGATTTCGTCAGGTCACATGTCAAGTAAATTTTATGAGTGGCATATTGAAAGGCAGAGTTTAAATTTCTCACATATTTATTCTGGTAATTATAAATGAATGTAATTTATATAACCCTGAACAAGTATATTGAGATCCTATTTTTTATGAAACTTGATTCGATTATATGCACATGTATGTGCACATGTGTATATATGTACGTATGCATATGTGTACAAATGTATGCTGGTGCTTCCGTATTCATATACATGTGTATGCATGTCTGTATGTGCTTGAATGTGTGCTTGTCCATCAATGTGAGCTTTGTCCTGGACATCTTAGTGACTGTTGTGTCTTTATTGTTCCCTTTTTGTCACTAAGTGATTTTGATACATCCCTAGGATACACTTTAGGTGCTTCCTTATACACACTTTTCAAGTGACTCTTCTTATAACACAATTGACAAAAACTCCTTAAACCTACATTTAACACTATAATGGAACTCACAAAGGTTACATGTCTTCCCAGCATTACTTGCACCTCAGGAACTCTGTGCTTCTCCCTGACAAGTTTGTTCCAAGTTCAAAAGATTCTCAAAAAATCTGGAAGATTGCATACCGTCCAAGTCCAAATTTTCTGAAAAAAAAAAAAAATGTTAGACGAAATAAATTTCATTCAGTAGTGTCATTAATAATTGATTCTTAACTCTGGGATAAAACTGATTGCCGAAATTACATAGCCCTCCCAAAGCCTTGAAATCAGCATAGATTTCATGGAAGGCTTCATCGGTGATAGGCCTCGCGGTGATAGGCCTCATTGGTGATAGGCCTCATCGGTGATAGGCCTCGCGGTGATAGGCTGGGTTCATAGCATAATAACTTTTCAGTACCGCTACCAAGTCATAACTGTGTGTGTTTGGTAAATACGAAGCACACACATTACCCAGAACATTAAGGTTGTGATCCCAGGGAAACTAGCAAGAAAATCATCTTTTTATCTTGCTCTGTAATTCCCGAATCAGTAAAATTGGCTTCCAACAATTAAGCTCCAGAGAGATTTTGAATGAATCAAAAAGTTTCAACCTTCCTTGCGATGCCAAGGTCGCCATGTCGTACACGACGCGATGCCAAGGTCGCCATATAGTACACGACGCGATGCCAAGGTCGCCATGTCGTACACGACGCGATGCTCCAGCAGCTGCCGTAGTTCCTTTGCAATAATCACCGCTCTGCTACCACGTCCTTGGCTGTCACCGCTCTGCTACCACGTCCTTGGCTGTCACCGCTCTGCTACCACGTCCTTGGCTGTCACCGCTCTGCTACCACGTCCTTGGCTGTCAGAATCTCCATGACTTCAGCAAGACATTACCCCAATAACCTTTGACTCTGAAATACCATCCTCGTCGCCACTGTTATGGTTGTAGAGTTGTAATGAAAGATAGCGTAACAATATGGTTGTAGAGTTGTAATGAAAGATAGCGTAACAATATGGTTGTAGAGTGGTAATGAAAGATAGCGTAACAATATGGTTGTAGAGTGGTAATGAAATATAGCGTAACAATATGGTTGTAGAGTGGTAATGAAAGATAGCGTAACAATATGGTTGTAGAGTGGTAATGAAAGATAGCGTAACAATATGGTTGTAGAGTGGTAATGAAAGATAGCGTAACAATACATCCTGGGACAAAAGTGACCTCTGCATAACAAGAGTTTTTTTTTATATAGTAGTATGTCATTTATGTCAGCTCGGCCTGTTTACCTTGTAGATGTACTTGAAGAAATAAAGATATATTGTTATTATTATAGTATATTGTATTCTTCATCAGAGAACCAGGATCACAACACAAAACTATGAACACCACAATAACAACACAAAAATAGACGATTCAACATAAAACAAAATAACATAGCATTTAATTATATCACTTCTCCCAACACCTAAAGCTAAAGATAAAATAGTTACTGTTAGTCACCTTTTACGTTTTCTGTGTGAACAGTGACCTTGAAGTACAGTGCTGGTGGCAGGAGAGTCAGCTGTGTGCTAAACACATCTGCATCAATACTTTTTTCACATATACTCACTAAATGTTTATAACTATGACCATAATTTTTAAAAAGGTGGACCGGTAAGCCAGTGGAAGGCCTCGGTCAGATGACCAGAAGTTCCACCGGCGAGTCATCATCTAAGACCCGCATCAGGAAACACTTATCTCTAAGGAGATAAGTTTATAACAGTCGTACTCAGCACACAGTGCATAGTATTCATAAGCTCACTCAAGTTAACACTTAGACGGGGTGAGACAGTTTAGTCGAGTGTTATACAGTTAACTCAAACACCAACCATATGTTATGTGGCTCTGGTGGCCTGGTGGCTAAAGCTCTCGTTTCACACAGCGAGGGCCTGGCGGGTTCGATTCCCAGCCAGGGTAGAAACATTGGGCGTGTTTCTTTACATCTGCTGTCTATGTTCCCCATCAGTAAAATGGGTACCTGGGTGTTAGTCGACTGGTGTGAGTCGCATCTTGGGGCACTGACCTAATTTGCCCGAAATGCTCAGCATAACAAAGGGCTTTCTATGTAGTAGTATGTCACTGGTGTCAGCTAGGACTGTATACCTTGTACATGTACTTGTAGTAAATAAAGATATTATTATATTATTTTTGTTAAAGGATAAATATCTCGAGGCCTGATCACTAAAGCTCTCGCTTCACACGGAGAGGGTCTGCGTTCGATTCCCAGCGAGGGTAGAAGCATTGGGCGTGTTTCTTTACACCGGTTGTCTATGTTCACCCATCAGTAAAATGGGTACCTGGGTGTTAGTCGACTGGTGTGAGTCGCATCCTGGGACAAGGTCCTAATTTGCCTGAAATGCTACATAACAAGCGGCTTTAATTAAGGGATATGGGAGGTTGGGTGCAATGTGTGCTTGAGAGGGGGGATAGGGAGAGGTTGAGTGTAGATATTGTGGAGGATGAGGTATGGACTGCATTGATGGGTATGAGTTGGGGTAAGGCACCAGGGATAGACAGGGAAGTATTAAAGGGGTTTTTAGTGAGGTTGTTAAATGTTATGAAGGAGAGGGGTGTTTTGGGGGATTTAGAAGCAACGGCGATAGTTGTTTTGGTCCCAAAAGAGGACAGTCAGACAACGGTGAGGGACTACAGGACTATATCACTTATGTGTGCAGACTATAAGTTATTTGCAAAAATATTAGGCAATAGATTGAAAAGGGTCATAGATAAAGTTATTGTTGGGGGTCATTATGGGATGCTGGGAAGATCAATGTACCAGTGGCATGGGGTCATTAGGGGGTTTATTGAGAGAAGGCAAGAGGGAGGGGGTTGTTGGTGCTTGATTGGAGGGCGGCGTATGATAGTGTGGAACATGAAGCATTGTGGAGGATTATGAGGTGGCAGAGGTTCAGTGAGGAGATTGTGCATTGGGCACGAACTTTGTACAGGGGAGCGGGTATATGTGTGCAGGTGAATGGAAGGGTGGGATAGCATGTTCGGATGAGTAGGGATTTATGACAGGGTTGTCCTCTATCACAAATGTTGTTTGTATGTTTGCAGGACTCATTTTATAGAGCAGTGGAGGCATCTGTGCAGATGAAGGGGGGGTGGATCTGGGTGTTGGGAGTCCAGGCATTGTGCGTTATGTGGATTATACGACGATCCTCATGGGGAGGGGGGAGGGATTTGGATGTGTAGGGAGGGTCGTGGATGTTTTTGGGAGGCAACGGGTATGAAAGTAAATGTGGATAAGTCGAAGTTCATGGGGATTGGGGACTAAGAAGGGATGGTAGGTGGGCATTCTAGTGGGAGATGGTGTTTAGTGGATCTGGTAAAGATTTGTGGTGTGGTGTATATGAGGGAGGCGAGGGAGGTTAATTCAGCGAGTGTAGTAAATCGAGTGTTGGGTAGATTAGATGGTTTGCAGCCGACACATCTTACACTGCACCAAAGGGTAATAGTGGTTAATGTGCTACTATATAGTAAAATATGGCACATGGTGGCAATGTACTCTTCGGTGCAGGGAGATGTTCAGAAGTTGTTGCGTAGGGTATTTCGTTTTATTTGGGGATCGGGTTGTGATTGGTTAAGAAGGGGGTGGTAATGCTCCCACTATGCCAGGGAGGGTTGGGGTTGATTCCCTTGGAATGTAGATTAAAGAGTGTTTATGTGAAGCGAGGGTACCAGAGGGTGGTTGGGGAGGGAATTGGGATAGGCCTTCTGCATGAGGTGGTGGGGAGGTCGGGATTTGAGGGAATGTGAGGACATGTTATGAGTTTTACTACTTGTTAGGGATCCGGCGCATATGAGGGTCAGGGTCATTGAGAAGGTGGTGAGGTCTAGGGAGATGGCTGTTGTGGAAGGGGTATACCCTCAGTATGCTTGGAAGGACATTAGGGGGAGGCTAAGGAGGTTGCGCATATGACCATGTGTGAGGGAGGTATTGTTCCAGTTTCTCCATGGGATCCTGCCATCAGGGGTGGTATTGCATAACAGAGGCCTTAGGGTGGATGGGGTGTGTCAAGAATGTGGGGGGACGAAACTGCGTTTCATGTCTTATACTTCTGTGAGCGTTTGGGTGTTGTGAGGGAATGGTTGGGGCGTGTGATTTGTTTAGTGGAGGGAGGGTTGTCAGTGTTGAGGGAGCTCAGTTTGGATGTGGGTGGGGTGGGGGTGGAGGTTCAGAGGGCAGTAGCGTATGTGGTAGCGGATTTTGTTTTTATTTCATGAGCAATGAGGGATAAATGGGTAGGGGAACGTCGGATGGCACTGGCTGCAGCCTTTTATAGGACAAAGTGCCATAATAGGGACCTATATTGGGGGAGGTGGGTAAGGGATTTTCCGGTGGGTTACAGGGACTTCATCATGAGGGATTTATGGACTTTGTGAGTGTGTCAGGGGTTTCGATGGGCTGGTCTCCCAGGGAAGGGGAGGGTTTGTGTGCCGATGAATGTGATTACTGGGGCCTGTGTGATTGTGCATGTGGGGTCAAGGTTGGTTAACATAGGGGATCCTAGTATGGGGGACATTACTGTTTTGTTGTATGTGATTTGTATGCAGGAAGTGTGTGTGAGAAGGATTATTTTGTCCTGTTTGGGATTTGCTGTGTGTCCTCTGTATTCATGTCAATCTTGTGTTTGGTTTTGGGACACGGCCATATTGGTCTCGAGATCCATAAGGGTCCTCATGATGTATATAGAGTGACAGGTGTTTGTGATAGTGGTGCAAGATTTTGTAGGTGGATCTGTATTTCTGAGAACAGGTACGTATACAGAATTGGCGAGTTGGTGTGTTTTCTGTGCGATATGTGTTTTCTTGTTATTTATGTAGTATTATGTTTTGCTGTTTTTCTGACAGTATATACTGATTTCATGTTTTGTAGATGTACGATGTATTTTCATTATTCATTGTTCTTACTATCTGTGATTATGTTTTTTTTTTTATTGTAATTGATTTCTTTTCATTATGTTATGTAAAGTGGGCATCCCTGGAGGGATGTTGGTATGTCAGGCATTTAGCATAAACAGTTTGGAATCATGAATCGTATGGATTGAGGGAGGCGAGTCTGTATGACAGGGATGTACTGTAATAGGGGGTTAGTTAGGTAGGTGAGTGCTTGTGGTTTTTTAATTTGTTATGGTGAAGGTTATTTCACTAGTTATTTTTAATGTGCAGGTTGCTTATCGTGAATTTCCATTTTGTGACTCGGACGTATGTCCAGTTATTGTTATATTTACAATGTTTTGCATATGTATATCTTGGAGCCAGTTATCTGGGACGCTTGCATGTTATGTCATTACTATTTCCATTATGTTTTGTTAAAGTTCAGTGAGATGGTTTATTGTAAGTCCTGTGAGATTGAAATTTATACTTTCTGTAATTTAAATTGTACATCTACCCTTGTTTTAAAGGGTTATATGTACTTGTATTTTAATAATAATAAAAAAATGTCTTCCTGTAATTTTTCAGTGTCCTCTTCCGTAGTGACTTTCATGCTTATTTTAGTGTCATCTGCAAATGATGATCCAAAAGTGTGCCGGGTGTTTTTATCTATGTCTGCTATGAGGATGAGAAACAGCAGAGGTGCCAGAACAGTGCCTTACCGCACTGAGCTTATGACCTCGCTGATGCTGGATCTTGCCCTGTTCACTACTACTGTTGTGTTCTGTGTGTTAGGAACCCTACCTCTCCCGTAATGCCCATGATCGCATTTGTCAAACGCCTTTGCAAAATCTGAGTAAATCACATCTGCGTTTTGGTCGTCTTTCAATGCCTCCGTAATTCTGTCATAATGGTTCAGCAGCTGTGACAGGCATGATCGTCCCACTCTAAGGCCATGCTGGTTCGGGTTATGTTGGTTGTGCTGGTCCATGAAGTTTGTAATGTGCCATCTCATCACTCGAATATTTTTAGCTAGTGCTCTACTACCTCCCTTATGCAAAGGAGCTGTGTCTGCACTCTTTAAGGCCTCTGGTATTTCATCTAGATCTAAGCTCTTTCTCCAAAAAATGCTGAGGGCTCCTGCTAGTGGTACTTTGCACTTCTTTATTAAGAGAGCATTCCATGAATCCGGTCCATGTGCTGAGTGAGTGGGCATGTTGTCCATTTCTTTTTCGGAATCTATGGGATTTGTGCTAATGTCAGTTAGTTGGTCTGCACGGCCTCCTTCTGGAGTGAAAAATATTTCTGCATTTTCTACCTTGATGTCATTTAGTGGGTTGCTGAACACCGACTCATACTGTTCTTTTAGGATTTCACTCATTTCCTGTTCATCGTCAGTAGACGAATCTCCTCTCAATAATGGTCCAATTCTACAGGTAGTTCTTAGCTTGGATTTTGCATAGGAATAGAAATATTTTGGGTTTATTGCGATATCCTGAATGGCCCTTTGTTCACTTTGTATTTTTTCTGTTAGGTATGACATCCTAAGTTTTTGCTCTAATTTAGTTATCTCTCGGGTAAAACTATCTTTCCTCTGTTGCAACATATTTGTGTTTTTAAGCAATTCAGTAACCAGTTTTCTTCATCTGTACCATCTCCTACACTCTCTCTCTCTGTATCTAATCTTCTGGATTTCCTCAATGGTACATTTATACCTTGTATGTTTCTGTATTCAGCTTCTCTAGGCACTGTTGGGGATTTAGGGTGCTCACGTCTGATTCCCAGGATATGTCTGATACCTCTTGGTTTATTTTTTCCCAGTTAATTCTATGGTTATTAAAATTAAACTTACTGAATATCCCGTCTCTAACATTAGTGCCACAGTTCCCTAACCCTGAGTTAATACTCGTTTGAACTTCTATGATGTTATGATCAGAGTATATTGTTTTGTAACTACTGTGTCTCTGATTAGTTCCTCGTTCTTTGTAAATATCAGAGCCAGGGTATTTTCATTTCTAGTGGGATCAATTATCTGCTGGTTTAATGAGTACTTTTTACAAAGCCTCATTAGTTCCCTGGTATGTGCCTGTTGATTATTATTATTATAATCAAATAGAAGCGCTAAACCACATGGGTTATACAGCGCTGCAGGTTATTGTAGGATGCAGGGAGAGTGAGTTGTAAGAGGGAGATGGACGATTAGTAGGGTATGGAGTGCTAGATGACGGTGGGTAGTGCAGGGGTGGAGGGTAACAAGAGATCGAGGTAGAAGGGACTGAGGGAGGTGCTAGATGTATAATCTTCAGAGTTTGTGTAGTAAGTCAGTTTCTGTCAAAAAGTCAACAAGAGAGTCAGGATTAAAGGAGGGTCCATCTGCAAGAAGGGAAGGTAAAGAAAGGGCCGCAGAGCGAAGACGTCGTTGGAGGTAAATTCTGCGTGCTCGTTGATAGAGTGGACAGTCCAACAGGATATGTTGAACAGACACTGGAACCTGACAATGCTCACAGAGAGGGGCAGGGAGCCTCTCCATGAGATACCCGTGAGTAAGACGAGTGTGGCCGATGCGAAGACGGGAGAGAGTAGTCTCCCAACCTCGACATTGGTGACAAGAAGATGGCCAGAAACCTATAACCGGTTTAATAGAATGAAGTTTGTTATTCATCAGGTCAGACCAGCGTTGTTGCCAACGGGTGCGAAGGTGGGTAGTAATGACCGCAAAATAGTCCGTGAAAGGAACACCTCTATATGAAACTGGAAGGTCATGTACTGCTGACCGCGCAGCAGTGTCTGCCTGTTCATTGCCCTGTACGTCAACATGACCAGGGACCCAACAAAAAACAATATCTTTATGCTTGCTAAAGATAAGGCGTAACCAAAGGTGGATACGAAGAACTAGGGGGTGAGGTGTATCAATTTTACGGATAGCCTGTAAAGCACTAAGGGAGTCTGAAACGACCACAAATGGTGACTCAGGCATAGATGCAATACGGATAAGTGCCACAAGAATGGCATACAATTCAGCCGTAAATATGCTAGCCGAGGGTAATAGATGCCCTCGTACAACGCTGTCCGGAAACACTGCTGCGAATCCGACGCCATCAGATGACTTTGAACCATCGGTGTATACTGCGATGGCATGGGAATGAGAACGGAAATGGTCTAGAAAGAAAGAGCGAGAAGCCGCCGTAGGTAGTTGGGCTTTCGCGCAAGGTAGAGAAATAGAACAGACACGGACAGCAGGAACTTCCCAAGGGGGTAGGGGAAAGGGAGATGTCACATGAACATATAGAGGTGGGAGCTGAAGGGAAGACACGAGTGAATGTAGACGAAGAGAAAAGGGACGAAGTAAGCAGGGGCGACGAACAAATAAAGAGCGCCTACTAACATCTGTAACAATCCTATACATGGAAGGATTGCGGAGGTCATGAGAGCGAACATAATAGCGAATGCAATGTGTATCTCGACGATCAGACAAGGATGGAATGCTCGCTTCTACATAGAGGCTCTCAACCGGGGAAGAACGAAAAGCACCAAGGCATAAGCGTAATCCCTGGTGATGGATGGGATTAAGGCTGGAAAGAGTGGCAGGAGAAGCTGCCGAATATATCTGGTCACCATAATCGAGTTTCGATAAAATTAGGGCCGAATGTAGGCGAAGGAGAGTTCTACGATCAGCCCCCCATGAAAGATGTGCGAGGGTTTTAAGGAGGTTCAGCCGGCTATGACAAGTCGCCTTCAGAGAGGTAATGTGAGGTTTCCAGGACAATCTGCGGTCAAACAGGAGGCCGAGAAACCTGACTGTATCACGTTCTGGGATACGTGAGCCGTATAGGTACAATGGATGATCAGAGACCACTGAACGTCTAGTGAACGTAATTTGATGAGTTTTGCCACTAGAAAATTTAAACCCGTGAGTGGTGGCCCAATCAGAAACCTGGTTGATGGCATGCTGGAGGGAAACTGCAATGAGGTGACAAGTCAGCACCTGCACAAGCTATAGCAAAGTCGTCCACATAGAGCGATGACCAAATATTGGATGGGAGAACAGATGCCAGATTATTTATAGCAAGCAGAAAGAGTGTTGTGCTCAGAACACATCCCTGGGGGACACCTTCAGCTTGGACAAATTCCGGGGAGAGTTCATTACTAACCCGGACTCGGAAATGTCTGTCAGTTAAGAAGGCCTTAAGAAAGAATGGTAGGTTGCCTCGGAGGCCTAAGGAGTGGGCCTGGGCCAAGATATTATATCTCCAAGTTGTGTCATAAGCCTTCTCAAGGTCGAAAAAGATAGAGATAACCGAATGGTTATTCGCAAAGGCATTACGAATATACGTATCCAAGCTCAGCAAGGGGTCAATGGCAGAACGGCCCTTACGGAAGCCATATTGACTAGGGGAGAGACTATTGTGAGTCTCTAAATACCACATCAAACGTCTATTAACTAGACGTTCCATCACCTTGCAAATTGCACTAGTAAGAGCGATGGGACGGTAGTGAGAGGAATCACGTCCCGTAGTACCTGGTTTTCGAAAAGGGAGAACAATAGCAGACTTCCACAGCTGGGGAAGAACTCCTTGCGACCATATGAGATTAAAGAGTCGTAAGAGGACAGTAAGAGCAGACTGATGTAAATGCTGCAGCATACGAATATGTATGCCGTCTTGCCCAGCTGCCGATGATCGGCAAGCAGAGAGTGTTGCCTCCAGTTCTTGAAGGGTAAAAGGCACATTATAGGATTCTTCTATAAGAGAAGAAAAATCTAAGGGCTTTAACTCGCTGGCAGACTTAGAAGAAAGGAAAGAGGGGCATAGATGTAGACCCTGAGAAATGCGGACGAGATGATTACCAATTTCAGTGGCAACGACAAGAGGGTGTGCTATATCGACACCAGCAACCTGAAGAACAGGAGCCAGGTCGGGGGAGAATTTACCACTCAATTTCCGCACTTTCTTCCAGACTGCACTCATCGAGGAAGCCGAAGTGACAGTAGAAACGTTATCTCGCCAGCAAGTGCGTTTAGCATCACGTATGACACGGCGAGCAATAGCTCTCTTCTGCTTGAAATCAAGGAGTCTCTCTGTGGTTCTGTTATACCGATACCTGCCCCATGCAGCGCGTTTCAAACGCACTGCCCGAGCACAAGTAGGAGACCACCAAGGCACGCACTTCTGAGGATGCTTGCCCGAGGTTTGAGGAATAGAATGTGAAGCCGCTGTGAAGATGGAGGACGAAAAGAGATGTAAAACCTCATCAATGGAGGACGAGGTAGGAACCTCATGAAAGGCAGTAAGATGTGCGTAAAGGTCCCATTTCGCCCGGTCAAATTGCCAGCGTGGGCTATGAGGAGGTGGAGAAAACAGAGGGGACTTTAGGATAATTGGGAAATGATCGCTGTCATGTAAGTCCGGGAGGACAGACCAGGTGAAGTCAAGGACAATTGATGAAGAGCAGATGGAAAGATCGATGCAGGAGAAAGAATGAGTTCGGGGATCAAAATGGGTAGGAGTACCCGTATTTAAAACATGGAGGGGAAGAGAAGCAAGAAATGCCTCCAACTGAATGCCACGGGAGTCACAGTACGACCCTCCCCAGAGAAAGTGGTGCGCGTTAAAATCGCCAAGTAATAGAAGAGGTGGCGGTAAGGAAGAAACCAGAAAATCAACATCTGGGATAGACAATGCCCGCGAAGGGGAGAGATATAAAGAACAGAGTGTATACCACTTATTCAAGTGGATACGGGCTGCTGTGTAATGTAAGGAAGAAGGGACAGAGCTGACGGTATGGAACACCAGTGCGTATAAGGAGAGCACTTTCGTTAAAGGTTCCATCGGAAAGAGGATCCGATGAATATAACAAATTATAGCCTGAAAAGGGCCTGATAACAGTGGATTGTAGTTTGGGTTCTTGCAAACAGACCCCAATAGGGAAAACTGGGAGAGCAACACCTGAAGCTCACCCTGTTACCCC
>WNWK01006104.1:7167-110263 GCA_009830355.1 Cherax destructor | reverse complement strand
CAGGCCGCTCCTGTCTGTCCCAACTACTGGACCACTACGACAAGGTCCTGGATGCTCTAGAAGATAAACAGAATGCAGATGTTATATACACAGATTTTGCAAAAGCCTTTGACAAGTGTGACCATGGTGTAATAGCACACAAAATGCGTGATAAAGGCATAACAGGAAAAGTTGGTAGATGGATCTATAATTTCCTAACACATAGAACACAAAGAGTAGTAGTCAACAGAGTAAAGTCTGAGGCAGCTATTGTGAAAAGCTCTGTTCCACAAGGCACAGTACTTGCTCCCATCCTATTCCTCATCCTCATATCAGACATTGACAGGGATCTAAGCCACAGTGCTGTGTCTTCCTTTGCAGATGACACCCGAATCTGTATGACAGTGTCCACCATTGAAGACATTGCAAGACTCCAAGCAGACATAAACCAAATCTTTAAATGGGCTGCAGAAAACAATATGAAGTTCAATGATGAGAAATTTCAATTACTCAGATACGGAAAACGTGAAGAAATTAAAATCTCATCGGAGTACAAAACTAATTCCAACCACACAATAGAGCGAAAAACTAATGTCAAAGACCTGGGAGTGATCATGTCAGAGGATCTCACCTTCATGGACCATAACAATGTAGCAGTTGCATCTGCTCGAAAAATGACAGGATGGATAATGAGAACCTTCAAAACCAGGGATGCCAAGCCCATGTTGACACTTTACAGATCGCTTGTTCTATTTAGGCTGGAATATTGCTGCACACTAACTGCACCTTTCAAGGCGGGGGAAATTGCTGACCTTGAAAATGTGCAGAGAACCTTCACCGCACGCATAAGTGCGATAAACCACCTCAACTACTGGGAACGCTTGAAGTTCCTAAACCTGTACTCTCTAGAACGCAGGCGGGAGAGATACATTATTATATACACATGGAAAATTCTCGAGGGCTTAGTACCAAACTTGCACACAAAAATCACTCCGTACGAAAGCAAAAGACTCGGCAGGCGATGTAACATCCCCCCAATGAAGAGCAGGGGTGCCACTAGCACGTTGAGGGACAACACAATAAGTGTGAGAGGCCCAAGATTGTTCAACTGCCTCCCAGCATACATCAGGGGGATTACCAACAAGCCCTTGGCTGTCTTCAAGCAGGCACTGGACAGGCACCTCAAGTCGGTACCGGATCAGCCGGGCTGTGGTTCGTACGTTGGACTGCGTGCGGCCAGCAGTAACAGCCTGGTTGATCAGGCTCTGGTCCAACAGGAGGCCTGGTCACAGACCGGGCCGCGGGGGCGTTGACCCCTGGAATTCTCTCCAGGTAGACTCCAGGTAATTGTCCCTTTAAATAATTCTGCTTATTAACATCTGCCAGATCCCTCCGATCATGTACCATTGCCTTGAAAATGGACCAAAATTCCTCCCAGCTGTCTCCCGGCTGGAACGACAACAACTGTACTTCTGGGAGTTTGGGAAGGGACATTTTATTTACTGCGTGAGGCTGGCCCATCATGCCATCCATACTCTTTAACTTATCCAGTACCTTAACTTTGCAAGAAAAAATGACTTCTTCCAAGTCACAATATTGTTGTAACAGTGCTTCTCGTTCCTCATCGCTTGCACAATCCTCCAGTAACTCAATTTCATAGACTTTGAACCACTGCTCGTATGAAACGTACCTAAGTTCTAGTAACTCTAAATTCGTTTTCAATTCAATAGCACTCGTCGACGTCTCGTTCACTAAATCCAAACACGTTTTAGTTTAATATCTTTATTATGCACCCCATACCCATACTAACATAGGTTAGTTTGATATCTTTATTATGCACCCCATACCCATCCTGTGGGCGGTAGTCAAAAGATTACAGAGGTACATAATGGGTCCAGGAACTGGACCCCAAAGTTTTGATAGCTGAGCAAGTTACAAAGGTAATGAACTAACAAGCTATAAAGGTAATGAACTCACAAGTTACAAAGGTAATGAAACATGTAAGTAAGTTTACTTACTTACGTTTATACATGGTTACAATCATGAACAAATTATAAAGCAATAAACAATTCACTAGTCTACACCCAGTCACAACTGTAATGAGTTCTTGGTGCAAATTTTATTGTTGGGTCACACACACACACATATACATACACACTTACATATACACATACACACATACACACACACACACATACACATACACACACATATATACATACACACACACACGCACACACAACATGCCCAGCCTTCAATCGACATGTGCATAGGACAAAATGGCAATCAACACACACACACACACACACGCACACACACACGTGGCAATGCTTTATTTACAGGGAGCAAAGTCAGGGTATTTTTCCAGAATGGTCTGTAATATACCACTGTGGATAAAATACTTTGACATATCTTGAACATTTCTGAGTGAGTTGTCTCTGAATTCATTAATTTTGTCGCACTCCAGTACATAATGACGCAGGGTGTGACAATAATCCAACTGACAAAGTTTACATTTTGTTTGGTCTACATCTGGTGGTGGTGATTTAACCTGCCAAAGATACTTGTAACCCAGCCGGAGGCGGGCGGTAGTGACATCCAAGAGTCTGCTTATTTTGTTGGATGCACCATAGACATGTGGCTCCTCCTGCATGATAGAATGATGATAGATGGACTGACTGGTGTTAATCTCCCTGAGTCTTAAGTCAATAAAATTCAGTTGAAGTTCTTTTCGTATTATTGTTCTCAAACTGCTAACTGACAAGCCAAGATTGTAATCTACACCCTCTTTGAAAGCATAAAACTTAGCCAATTTATCAGTTCCATCATGCATCTGAAGTCCAATGTGAGATGGAATCCACAGCATGTGCACTCTGACTCTACTATCCACAATCCTACCATACCCGTGTCTGGCTTCTGACACAAGCATGCTACAAGTTATACTTGATGAGTTGAGAGCATATATGGATGACAGAGAATCAGTTACAATTAGAGAGTCAACCTTAGATACATGGACGCATTTGAGTGCAAGGAGTATAGCAAACAGTTCTGTCTGAACGGTAGAGGCCCAGTTATTGATGCGTGCTCCAATTTCTTTAAGAGAGCCATCACTCTGTATTACAACAGCAGCACTACCAGCTGCACCAGTGGATTGGTGAACAGAACCATCAACGTAAATAATTTGTGAGAGAGTGTGCTGTTTGGCTAAATTATCAATACAGCTTAAGGCATCATGTTTGGCTTCAAGGCGAAGCTTTGGTTGTGATTTAAGAAGTAGTTTGGGGGGAAATGGAGGGATGGTAGTTTGGAATGGGGTAATATTCCATGGAGCGGAGAAGTGCCGCTGTTGCCTTACTTGCCACAGATCATGTATCTGATTCATGCGGAGGTCGGTTCCAGTGCTGAGGAAAGTTTGGAGGGCTTCTGTGCAGGGGTTTGAATGGGCTTGTCTGAGCATATTAATCCCAATTAGAATATTTCTTTCAGTAACACGATCTCTGATGCTTGGAATATCAAGTTCTTTCTACATATTTAAAATTTTGGCAGTACGCGGGCATCCTAAAATGATCCTTATTGCTTCGTTCTGCAGTTTTTCCAGCCCTCCAAGCTTCCAGTCAGACACAAGAGTAAGTAGTGGCGCAGCATAATCAACCAATGATCTAATATAAGCAAGATACATCATTTTCACAATTTTAACATTAGCACCATACCTGGGGTGAAACCCTGCCACAACTCTAAGTGCTCTCAGCCTTTCTTTGCATTGACGACAAACTCGTTACAACAGGTCCAAGTAGTGGGACCTCAAAGCCTAGATACCTGTATCTGTTTACATATTCTAGAAGAGACCCATCATGCAACTGGATCTGGCGAACTATGTCTCTCTGTCGAGGAGGACGCCTATTGAGTATCTTTGTTTTATCAGTAGAGATTATCAACCCCAGGTCCTGACACGAGGCTAGTACATGGTTAAGGATGTTTTGGGTGTTGGAGAATCCGGCAGTGTGAATCATTATATCATCAGCAAAACTGACCATATGGGCTGGCTGGCTAGGTATAGCATTAAGTAAGGCATTAATTAGAATATTGAATAGAGTGGGACTGAGCACACCTCCCTGTGGGGTTCCTAATTCAAAGTCTTTAGTTATACTTCTATGCCCCTGGAACAACACAGAAGACTTTCTGTTGGACAGGTAGCCTTTAATCCAGCGGAGAAGCCATCCTCCAACATCCATTCTGGCAAGTTCACTAATGATTACATGTCGGTTGGCAACATCAAAAGCAGATTTAAGGTCAAGGACGTCTCGTTCACTAAATCCAAACACGTATGGTGTGCCTTTGTCACATGCCCCTTGCTAGCTTGTAATGACACTTTCTTGGCTTTAATATCCATGGTTATAGAATTAATAACCACTGATGGCACAAATTAAATAAATCCTTTATAAAGGTGTTCCTCACACCTTACTCTTGCACAAATCGTAGCCATGCCTGTGCTAGCAATTAATTGGACTAATTACCGTCCACCACACAATTAATTAACTCTGTGTACTCTATACTCACTTCCTACAATCAGTCACTTATTTATTAAATAATTCAATAATGATTAATTCACTAATCACATCCGGTTCAGGAAGGACCAACGGGCGCTGTGGGGAATTAAGAGAGATTGTCTATCTGGGTTACCGCCACTTGCAACAAACAATCTCCCGGGGAGATGACCGACTAGTATAATTTTACCGCAGTCACTCCCTTGAGGTATGTGAGAAACTTAAGTCACCCTGGTCACTGAAATGACTCCCTTCGATTATTACACACCCTCTGAACCCACTAACACTCTAGACCAGTTTAAATAAATCTGAATAGATAATAAGAATAATTATGGTATTGTTAATTTTAGTGGACTGTATGGTTTTAAATATAGGACTGATTGAGGAGAATGAGGAGAGAGTACAATTAATTAATATTCATTACTCACCCCTTATCTGCTTCCTGGGTGTTCACTGGAGATCCCTATCATTCCCTCCGCAGACACACATTATCTTAACATACCTACTGGCCAGATGGTAACTAAGACAATACGTACTTACGGTGGGGAAGCTGCATTCTTGCTGATGTGCTTCGATAGATCTTGTGATCTTGCTCGGTAGATATAGGTCTTCCGTCAAGATGATGGTATGGGTTGTCCCGCTGAGTCAAAGAAGATTAATTTCCTTGATCTCTCTTAAGCCCAGGGACCGGGCGTTTACTTAACATGTGGTTGATCGGGAGTAGCAATTCATATCCTCTCGCTATTTCCCTTTATTACAATTTATACTTATGAATGTAATCACTATATACACTATGGCTTAATGCCCCACCAGTTTACACACATTCACCGTCTCTATACCGAAATTCAGAGTCGATGAGTGAAGATGAAGTTGATCATCCCTTCTGTGGAAAATATTGGTATTTTCCGAAAGTTGTAATTGATAAACTTTTTAATATGAATAGATATTATTAATGTGTTGCTGTTGGCTTAACATTAACTGAAAAGAACCAACGAATTAACACGCATGCGCGAGATGCCTCGTCAAGTGGGCAGGGAGCTGGGTAGAGGGGAATGGGCAGAGAGTGAACAGGGAGCCTACCGACCCGAGATCAGGTGGTGAAATGGCCTGTCGAATTTGGAGACTCCGCCCACCAAATCGGATTTAATTACCTCCTTTCGTAATGTGGAGGAATATCCAGTGAAGCGGCGAATATCAAGTGGGACAATCGGTCCAGGAGGTCCAGTAATAGGACAATAATTGTGAAATAAGGTGTGCCGCCGGTGAGTGACGCGGTCATAGGCCTATTTGAACTGAGTGAAATGACCATACGGCAGGATAAAGTCGTAACCCCCTGATGCAGGGGAGTTTTCGTCTGAGAAGAGACTGAAATGTATTCGATGAATATTGTGAAATGGTGAATATAGTGAAACCGAGTTGTAAATAATCAGGGGTTGATTGTACCGGGCGAGGCTAGCTTGGGTACGCCATACCCCGACCGCCATATTGGACGCGGTTGAAATGAACTAACATATCGCAAGTTATCTACTCGAAATCCAAGTATCGAGACTGTGAATGTGTATAAACTAGTGGGGCATTAAGCCAGGATATACGTAATATGTAAAGCTATACGTATAAACAGTACAAAAGGTCGGATTAGTGAGAGGATCTGATTCGCTACCCCGACCAACCACATGTTAATTAACGCCTGGTCTCGTGGGCGTATAAGAGTGCACGGAAATTAACCTTCCTTGACTCGACGAGACAGCTATTACCATCGCGATCGAATCAGATCGCAGGAGAACGTCAACAACGGAACGACTCCCTCATCTAAAGCTAAGTACTCTGCTTGCGAATTTGTTATTGGCCAATGATATTGTTACGCACAGTAGATGTACTTTAGCTAGGTCAACGATCTACGATACACCGCTATGATGCTGTTAATTAGGTGAGTGATGGTCATGTTAACTTAACTGTGTGTTCTCTACCTCTTCTCCTGTTTGATCAGTTGTTTAATAACCAATACAGTCCACTTAAATTTAATATATCATAACTATAATAAATGATCTTCTCAGATTTATTTATACTGGTCCAGAGTGCAGTGGGTTAACGAGAATATTGAAGGTACCCCTTGGGTGCGGCCAGGAGCGGGTAAAGTTCTCACATACCTTAAAGGGAATGACTGTGGTAAAATTATACGACTCGGTCATCTCCCTGGGAGTTTGTTTATTGCTAGTGGCGGTGTCCCAGATAGACTTCTCTCTCACAATTCCCCACACCTTCCATATCCAACATGGCGGTCCTGGGATGGCGTCCCTGTCTGTGCCGCCATACGGTACCTTCACTTCCAATTATTTATAATTCTGCCTCACTAGACTCAACGTCTCACCGTATTCATTAAGTAGATTCCAGTCTCTTCTATTACGAAAACCACCCAGAATCAGGGTTTACGACCGTATTTTGTCGTGTCGCCGTATCACTAGAACCCGAATTAGGCCTAAATCTCGATACCACATTAAGCCAGGCCACACATTATTTCACCAAATTGTCGCCCAAATATCGGACTTTCCGGACCGAATGTCCCACGAATTACGCGTCACACACTTTGATATCACTCCTTATTACGAACTGAAGCCATTAAGTCCGGTCTGGCTGACGCAATCTCCAAATCCCTGACGCCATTTAGGCCTGGATGCCCACGTCTTGGGTAGGCCCACGAGACACTGCCCTCTCTCTCCCCTCTCCGCGTACCCACACAATGGTTGGATGGGTCTAATCTCATGTCCACATGAACGTGGAACCACCAGCAGCACATTAAAGATATCTATTCATATTGTTAAGTTTATCAATTACAGCTTTCGGAAAATACCAATATTTTCCACAATTATCCTGGGTTACTAACCCTCAACATTATCCTGGGTTACTAACTCTCAACATTATCCTGGGTTACTAACCCTATCTAATTTCCATGAACGTGCCTATCTGTGCTCATGATAACGTGAGCATAGATGGGCATGTTTGTGGAGCAACTTGCAATGTGAACAGATTGACTGATGTTTTAGTGGCCAGGCTTAGGCTTGGCTACAGGTGCTTCTGGCAGTTTGGGAGACACAGATGATGATCAAACTAAATGCAAATTATGTGATCAGGCATATGGTCACTGTCTTGAACACTATGTGCTTAATTGTCCACTTATTGTGGAATATAGAGATAGACAGTATGATAACCTATGTGACATATCAAGATATCTTATTCATGAAATAAGATACCTTGAAATAAGATACCAGTTATACTAAGCAAATTTCCTAAATTTGCTTAGCAAATTTCCTAAATTTGCTTAGCAAATTTCCTAAATTTGCTTGTAACAAATAAGTGAAATGTAGATATAAATCCAAATGTACAATTGTTAACCCTTTTGGGGCCTAGTGCCTAGGCCTTTTGTGTATCCATATGCTCTTGCGCTACCGTCCACAGGATGGATATGGGGTGCACAATAAACTAGCCACTTCGGTGGCAAAATCTAATCAACATTATCCTGGTTTACTAACCCTCAACATTATCCTGGGTTACTAACCCTCAACATTATCCTGGGTTACTAATCATCAACATTATCCTGGGTTACTAATCCTCCACATTATCCTGGGTTGCTAACCCTCAACATTATCCTGGGTTATTAACCTTAACTAAAGAACAGGGAGCTGTATGATAAATAGTTCAGCTTTGTTATCCTTGGGTATGGATAACTTTATCTTCATGTGGTATATGTGCTTTAGAGTATGTAATATTTTCGTGTATGCCTCTGAGAATAAACTACAAACCCGGTTTCTTGTAAATAATAAACATTATTGTCACCTCAGCAGACAACATTACCTCACGCTCCCTTTTATATCTTCATACCAAAGTTACATTTGTAAGAATTCCGTTTTTTAACATTAAGTTTTAATTTTTATGTATGTATTCGATGGCAAATTTACTTTTTTATTGCTTAGGTGGCTTTGTTGGGTTAGTTTTATTGTATGGTGTAAATAATGGGTAAAATAGTTTTGAAGTGTAGTGTTGGTGCCGGCGGTGTGAGGGAGAGACGTCCATCTTGGTGTGTTAGTGAAGACGGTACCATGGCTCTCCTCTCGGCACGTCTAGCTGCCTCCCTCGCTAAGAACCTGCCCAGGACCTCCTCTCAGGTAACTTGCTACCCACCACTGCCTCTCCTCTACTCAAGCAAGTAGAGATAAGTGGTGTAATGAAGGAAATATGCTTGGAATTGTGATGACCGGCCCGGCCTACCGCCCACCATCATCAGCTGATCACCTGACGTAGACCTATTATTAAATAATACCTACTGATACATCACGTGGAATGAGCCTATTGACTGTGTACACTGGTGCAGCTGGTGGTAGTGATGTGTGAGGTCGTTGAATAGGATTGTCATAGACCGGCTGCTGCCACCAGTCATGGTGCAGCTCCTGGGCTCTTCATCCAGGGAATTGAAGCTACTCTCATACCTCGCCTCATACATGATTCTCTCGTTCCGTCAAGCGTTGTATGACCTACGGGTTTATAGTTTTCTTATCAATATGTCTACTCCATCAGTTGATCACAGCTAAGATAGGCCTGCTGGCTTAGGCCTCGCTAGTAATTTGAAACTTTTACAATGGTATTTTATAGTAAATCGTATAGAATTGAACCAAAGACAACCCAGAGTAGAGATAACAAATAAGAAAATAAGCCACTTGGACCTTTTTGAGTTATCCCAAGTAATTTACTCAACTATGAAAAAATGGCGAAATTCGAAGCAGTTTCGTGATTTGTCACGAAAGTGCTTGGAATTTCACTATTTTTTTTCACTGGTTATTTTGCATATAGTGATATCACCTCTTTACTGTGATCTTATTGCATGTAGTATTTAACTATGTATAATTATACTTGGGTGTACCTGTACCTAAATAAAGGTGCTAGATTTAGGCAGTTTTATTTAGGTACAGGTACACCTAAGTAAAATTATATATAGTTTATCATATAGGTAAATTACCTAAGATAACCCAAAAAAAAAAAAGTCAGTGACTTATTTCCATTGGGGTCCAATAATTTTTTTTTGTTTCTTACAATGGTCTTAAAAGCTCACACAGGTACATAAAATTACATTATATACAGTATTACCACGCTATGGAAGTGCTCTTGATCCAAGGAACTTTACTTACCCTTTCCTTAAACTGGACCTTAATGCTTCTCATTCCCAGGAGCTGTTTGACCCTCTGGGGGTTGAGCACTTGACTCTAAATTAAAATAAAGTAGGGTAGAAGGGACTTATTGGGGTTGGTGCCTAAACTTCCACTCATCACTAAGGCCCCTAAATTAAAACATCACTTGACGTTATTGGGTTATTCTTGGCATAATCTACAGTGTAGATTGTGCCCAAAACATCTGTGCCCTCAAAACGATGCACATTTTGTGCCTTCAAGACCTCAAGTATCCAGAGGATAAATAGAAACTCGCCATATATATATATGTATAGCCATATTACTGACGAGAGAAACTTAAGAAATCAAAGAAATAACAGCCAAAAGAGATTATGAAATTAGTTGCAAAGGAATTTAAGACCAACACAAAATGTTTTTCAGGTATGTCGGAATATGATTAGGGAGAAAATAAGTTCACAAAAGTTGCCCAAATCAGCTTACTGTTTGGCAAAGAAATGTGTATAAACTTTAACACTTCTGTTTTTGCTCAGGATGATATTAGTGAAATTGTAAATATATAAAATTATGTAAGTCAGGACAAAAATGAGTTATACATAATCGAAGTCGCTAGTGACATGGTTCATAAACAGATTAAAAGCAAACAAATTTCCAGGCCCTGATGAACTGTTCTTAAGGGTTATAAAGAAATGTTAGGATGAACTTAGTAATTATTGGACCTGCATCTTGCTTCCCAGTGTACACAGCTATCGTCAGGTGTGACGAACACTGTACTGATGTACATGCCATGCTCTTTTATTTTGCTTATTTGTGTTTAACCCTTTCACTGTTCATCACATAGAACTACGTCATTCAGGCCAGGGTTAACACTTTCACAAGTTTGGTGAAGCCAAATAGAGCACTTCCCTTGCTAAATCTTCTTTTTCTGTCTCATTGTTGGACATCCTGCACCAGCAGCCACTTAAGATGCAGTAGTTTTGTACTTGATCCTTATTAGTAATAATTGTGATATGTTCAGTTTGATCAGCAAAAATTGAAGTATTGACATTCTGTCCAGACATACGTAATATTAATACTAATCGCAACAAGTCTGGCCACTGTCTGGTTTCAATGGGAATACCTACTCCCCAAAATATTTATCAGTGAGTAGTAAAAATCTAATGGAAATGCATATGCTGACAGCCCCATTGTTTTGTAATTTCAGATGTGGCCATGTTAGTGTCTTACCTCAAACTTTACACTGCACTTTGTTACATTATTTTTTAATGTAATTATAGAGTACATATTGAATTTTTGACTAGGTTGTCATGAACCAAGGCTTCAGATTTCTTGCAGTTACACTTGTTTTGTCCCCAGTGTTCTTTAAATGTTTTGTTTTCAGGATAATAGTCTGATAGTCATTGCATTATTTTTATTTTCAAATTTTCAGGTGGCCAAGCTTCTGCCAGCAGCCATTGTTGTTTCCAGAAAACTTTCAACCAGCAATGTTGTTGCCACAGCAGAAGTCTCCACCATCCTGGAGGAGCGCATTCTTGGTAAGAGAAAAGTTTCTTGCTATTAATAAATCAAACTGTGGCTCGGGTTATGTTATTATTGCATCATTTTTCATTATCACCAACTTATTGACATGCTGCACAAATTATACTGAATGGAAGATATTGACATGGTTGGTTTTGCAGCATCTTCAGTTTAAAGATCCTGGGGGTTTGCAATGTCATTAAACACCTTCCCAGACTATTTCACAAGGGAGCAGTGGTAAGTCATTAAGATAGTATTAGTACTAAACTACTGAGGAACATCTCACAACATTAAGACTAATCAGCATTGCTCACCAGTGGTAAACTTGTACAGTAGTTGTCCCTGAGGATGAGAGACTTTGATACCAAGTTAATTTCCATGAATCCTACTTAAGCATTTATTCCAGGGCCCCAGATACGTGATGTTTGTATTAAAAGTTTTTCTGCGAACCAAAGTCTACTTGCCCTTAAGTCTAAAAAAAAAAATGTAGCCATTGTCTATGCCTCTTGAGCCAAAAATTTGTTACATTGCACATTTCAGTGAGCCTTATATGAATGGATGTTCTTGAGTTCAATAATTTTAAAATTAATAGTTCGCGTTTAGTAAATAATTTTAAAATTAATAGTTCACATTTAGTATACGTAAATTGTTCTACCCATTGTATCTAGAATTAGTTGGCAAAATGGTCTTGTACATGTAAAATGCCCTAAAAATAATCATATACAATACTATCAAAAACTTAAAATATATTTGGCAGAAGTACATACAGTATTAAAAAACAAAATTGCTTCCAATTTCTAACTTCTGGCTCTAAAGTATTTGGTCTGACTGACTAGTATGCCTGGATGATACTGTACTGTAAAATATATTTACATTTTTCTACATAATTGAGTGCAATTTACTATTTTTTGCTTCTGTTGATTTTTTCAGGTGCTGCACCCAAGGTCAACCTAGAGGAGACTGGTCGTGTACTAAGCATTGGTGATGGTATCGCTCGTGTGTATGGCCTGAAGAATATCCAGGCTGAGGAGATGGTTGAGTTCTCCTCTGGCTTGAAGGGTATGTTGACAGTGTTTGGTATACCTTATAATATTTGTAAACTTGTCACACTGCTGTAATACATATCTGATAACCTCACTTACAGTGGCAGTGTCAAGAGGGGGGCTGAAACCCCCATAATTTCCTTCAGTCCTTTCAAAAGCCCCTCCTGTTGTGACAATCATCAGTTAGTTACCCTAGTGGTAGATACTGTGATAAATTAATTGTAATAATTCATTGAATGTGAAAGAATATTTATTATAGTGAAGATAAAATAGCTTTCCACGTAACATACACAAATTACAGTGGTCCCCCGAGTTTCGTAAAAACTTCACTCCAGAAGCCTGCTCAAGCGCCATTACCGAACGAATTTACTCCCTTAAGGAAAAATGTCACGTAGGTTAGTCTATTTCAGACCCCCAAAAATACACTTCCACAAGCACTTAAAATATTATACTTACATAATTGTACGATTTCCGGGGTGTACGAAACTCGGGGGACCACTGTATTTCCTAATTTATGAAAGGTTAGAATTATTTCCATACTTTAGTTAAATAGGTATCTCGTTGCAGTATTGATGACATAATGTACTAATAACTAATTTATATTTAAATGGCATGAGGCTAATATATATGATTGGTGTTAATTGTGGATTAGAAATGTTGATTTTAGACTAACACTAGAGACCAGATTTGTTTAAAGTATTTTTTACTTGCAGGTATGGCTCTGAACTTGGAGCCTGACAATGTGGGTGTTGTGGTGTTTGGTAATGACAAACTGATTCGTGAGGGTGATATTGTGAAACGTACTGGTGCCATTGTGGATGTTCCTGTGGGTGAAGGTATCCTGGGACGTGTAGTTGATGCCCTGGGTAACACAATTGATGGCAAGGGACCTATTGTTGGAGGAAAAAGGTAATGTGTCTCCAATAATGTAAGCAAATTTAATTGCCAGACATAGGTATGATTTGATTAATACACAAACAATCCACACGTAGGAGGAAGAAACTTACGATAACGTTAATGGTCCAAGTTTGACTGAAACGTCATAAGTTTTGTTCGTCTATGAGGCTGGTTATTTGTGTATTGTTCCTTTTTTATTATTTATAATTAATTAACTTTCCATACAAAATATTGAATATAATCATCCCATTGTACGGTTCGTATTTCTAACGGCTGCACCACGGCTGTTCACGTGATCACCAACCTCTACCCATGTGATCTGGCATTAGCCAATCATAGGCCTGCCTTTTGAATGCCCCAGTGCCGTGCGAGCCTAGCAGTCAGTTCCCTTGGGGTAGGCATAGCAAGCGGACACAGTCATAGGCTCTCAGCTCCCATATTTCCAACGCCTCATTAAACGCTACCAAACCAAGCTCATCGTCTGTTAATATTACCAAATCTATAAAGAGAACCCCACAACACAAATGGTGGCAGCTTGTGGGCCTAGATTTTGTGTAATCTGAGCAGATTTAACAAGCAGAGGAAGAACCGGTGTTGAGTGCCTCCAGCGTCTCCCGGACCAGCGTCATACCACCCGTTACCTCACTTCCCTCATTGGTGTCGTCATCCAAGACTCTTCTGAAGCAGTGTCTCCAGTCTTCTGGCTTCTAATTGCAAGTAAACCTTCGAAGAGTTGATCTGGGTTTTGCAATTAAGCCAACAAGTAAGCCAGTTTTATGGGAAGAGCCTAAGCCAGCCTACAGTCATCCAATGTCTCCTGCCATCCACCCAATTCTTCACTGCTGTGTGCAAGTAAGAGCATTCAGGTCCACCAGTCCAGAGAGCTAAGCCAGCTTCTTCAGGAAAGCCAGACATACAAGTAAGCCAGTCGTTTCTTCAGCAAGCCAGTTCCTTGCAGTATTGTCTCCAATCGCTCTGTGCTACAAGTTGGACGCTTGTCAGAGTGATATTCACCATTCCTGTGGCTTATTGTGCAAAACGCCACCTGGGTTAGTGGTTCCAAGGCCGTGAGAATTAGTGTACTGGCCGAACGCCGTGACGTCACCTCCCACCGCCAGCGAGTCAGGCAGCAGTGACGTCATCCACGCGCGCCACCCACCACCCACGCTGGTGTAAACAAAGATACCACCTGCTCACGCTCCCACCACTAACAGCCAACATTTTGTGGTATTTTCTACCCTATCTTGGGTACCAGCAGCATTGTTTCTGGCTCACATAGCAAGTCGAGAGTGTCTTCCTTCATCCCAGAGCGCCATGCCCGAGCTGTACGGTTCGTATTTCTAACGGCTGCACCACGGCTGTTCACGTGATCACCAACCTCTACCCATGTGATCTGGCATTAGCCAATCATAGGCCTGCCTTTTGAATGCCCCAGTGCCGTGCGAGCCTAGCAGTCAGTTCCCTTGGGGTAGGCATAGCAGGCGGACACAGTCATAGGCTCTCAGCTCCCATATTTCCAACGCCTCATTAAACGCTACCAAACCAAGCTCATCGTCTGTTAATATTACCAAATCTATGAAAAGAACCCCACAACACACCATCACATTTTTTTTTCCTTATGTTAATAATGTATATTTTATATACATTAGTAAACAAATGTTTTCTCCCAAAAAACTTTCCTGCATTAGACTCGGTAAGATTTTTTTTTTCTCGCTAATTAGTCACTCGCATGGATTGGTAAAAGGTTTCAGATTCATTCTAGTGGGAAACCCAATGTTTGTACAGTGTATGGATGGTGATGCCAACAAGATGTGGAAGAAGCGCACTCCTGCACACATACTGAGTGTCCGTGGTTCAATCCTCGGTACGGGTGGAAACATTGGGCATGTTTCCTTACACCTGTTGCCTTAGTTCACCTAGCAGTAAGTAGGTACCTGGGTATTGGTCAGCCATTGTAGATCACATCTTGGGGAGGGGTTAGTATACCTTAGGGCTGGGCTTTGAAATGAGCTAAGGTAGGATAACAACTCTTAGACTGGAAAATTGGCATTAAAAAAAAGATATGTACAGTTAAAACATCAATTAAGGAAACGTTTCACAACGAGTGACTTCATCATTCCTAATACAGACATCAAAGAAAGGAGCTTGAAGGGTTGGCGACAGGTGAGACATGTCAAGAAGGTAGTCAGCAGCAAGTAGCGAGTATTTTGGTGGTGTGTGGGGGTTGGTGCCACGTGATGGATGTGTCCAGGTTGGGCACTAACTTGTGCCAAATACTCTGGAGTTGCCTTACTTCCATGGGATGGTGAGAGATTTTTTTAATGGTGACTACTAAGCATCTCCTTCAGTGCAGGTCATTGTCGTGAGTGACTTGCTCTGCATCGTCAAGTCTCATGAGGTGTCCCTTTCTGATTTGTAATGTGCACATGACTTCATTATCAAAACCTAAAACCAATATTATGGTTAATGCTCCTGTGTTCATCAGCTTTACAGGTATACCTTGCTAATACAGCCATCTCCCAAAAAAGAAAGGAACACTTTCACCTTCATTCACATATAATCACTGTCTTTGCAGAGGTACCCAGGTATGACAGTTTAGATGTCACTCCAAAACAGCCAATATCCCAAACCCCTCTTCTAAAGTGCAGGCATTGTACATCCCACCTCCATGACTCAGGTCTGGCTAACTGGTTTCCCTGAATCCCTTCACAAAATAATATTCTGCTCACATTCCAACAGCTCATCAAATTCAAAAAACCATTTGTCTCCATTCACTCACAAACATGCTAACATGTACCTGCTGCATGTCCAGACCCCTTGCATATGAAGCTTCTTTTACGCCCTTCCATCCTTTCCTAGGATGACCCCTAACCCTCCACTACCGATTTATAAACACTCCAAGTCATCCCATTTTGCTCCATTCTCTCTAAATGACTAAACCACCTCAACAACCCCTCTTCAGCCTTCTGAATAATGCTTTTAGTAACTCCACACCCCCTCCTAATTTCCACACTATGAATTCTTGGCATAATGTTTACACACATTGCCCTTAGACACAACATCTCCACTGCCTCCAGCCTCCTCTTTGCTGCAGCATTCACAACCCATGTAAGTGTGTTGGTACCACTATACTCTCATACATTCCCTTCTTTGCCTCCATTGATAACATTTTTTTTTGTCTCCACAGATACCTCAGTGCTCCACTCAGTTCTGTGGTTAACCTTGTCCTTCATGAACCCATCTGCTCACAAATCTACTCCCAAATATCTGAACACATTCACTTCTTCCATACTCCCTCCAGTGTGTGTGAGATCCAATTTTTCTTTATCTGACTTGTTTGATACCCTCATCACCTTACTCTCATCAATGTTCACTTTCAACTTTCTTCTTTACACACCCTCTCAAACTTGTCCACTAACCTTTGCAACTTCTCTTTAGAATCTCCCAAAAGCACAGTACATCATCAACAAAAAGTAACTGGGTCAACTCCCATTTTGTATTTGATTCCCCATAATTTAATTTTGCCATTCTCCCCAACACCATAGCATTTACTTCTTTTACAACTCCATCTATAAATATGTTAAACAACCATGGTGACATTACACATCCCTGTCTGAGACCTACTTTTACTGGGAAATAATCTCCCTCTCTCCTACACACCCTAACCTGAACCTCATTATTGTCATAACTCTTTTTACAGTATTTAGTAATTTAATAATTATTTTTTTTTTTTTTTTTTTTTTCAACAAGTCGGCCGTCTCCCACCGAGGCAGGGTGACCCAAAAAGAAAGAAAATCCCCAAAAAGAAAATACTTTCATCATCATTCAACACTTTCACCACACTCATACATAATCACTGTCTTTGCAGAGGAGCTCAGATACGACAGCTGAGAAAAGTCCCTCCCAGCTGTCACTATCTCAGACCCCTCCTTTAAAGTGCAGGCATTGTACTTCCCATTTCCAGGACTCAAGTCCAACTAAATCAATTAACTGGTTTCCTGAATCCCTTCACAAAATGTTACCCTGCTCACACTCCAACAGATCGTCATGTCCCAAAACCATTCGTCTCCATTCACTCCTATCTAACACGCTCACACATGCTTGCTGGAAGTCCAAGCCCTCGCCCACAAAACCTCCTTTACCCCTTCCTCCAACCTTTTCTAGGACGACCCCTACCCCGCCTTCCTTCCCTACAGATTTATACGCTCTCCAAGTCATTCTACTTTGATCCATTCTCTCTAAATGACCAAACCACCTCAACAACCCCTCTTCAGCCCTCTGACAAATACTTTTAGTAACTCCACACCTTCTCCTAATTTCCACATTCCGAATTTTCTGCATAATATTTACACCACACATTGCCCTTAGACAGGACATCTCCACTGCCTCCAGCCTCCTCTCGCTGCAGCATTTGCAACCCATGCTTCACACCCATATAAGAGTGTTGGTACCACTATACTTTCGTACATTCCCTTCTTTGCCTCCATGGATAACGTTTTTGTCTCCACAGATACCTCAATGCACCACTCACCTTTTTTCCTTCATCAATTCTATGGTTAACCTCATCCTTCATAAACCCATCCGCTGACACGTCAACTCCCAAATATCTGAAAACATTTACTTCTTCCATAATCCCTCTCTCCAATGTGATATCCAATTTTTCTTTATTTAAATCGTTTGATACCCTCATCACCTTACTCTTATCTATGTTCACTTTTAACTTTCTACCTTTACACACTCTCCCAAACTCGTCCACTAACCTTTGCAACTTTTCTTTAGAATCTCCCATAAGCACAGTATCATCAGCAAAAAGTAACTGTGTCAACTCCCATTTTGCATTTAATTCTCCATAATTTAATCCCACCCTCTCCCCAACACCCTAGCATTTACTTCTTTACAACCCCATCTATAAATATATTAAACAACCATGGTGACATTACACATCCCTGTCTAAGACCTACTTTTACCGGGAAGTAATCTCCTCTCTCCTACACACCCTAACCTGAGCCTCACTATCCTCATAAAAACTCTTTACAGCCTTCAGTAACTTACTACCTATTCCATACACTTGCAACATTTGCCACATTGCTCCCTATCCACTCTATCATATGCCTTTTCTAAATCCATAAATGCAATAAAAACTTCTCTACCTTTATCTAAATACTGTTCACATATATGCTTCACTGTAAACACTTGATCTACACATCCCCTACCCACTCTAAAGCCTCCTTGCTCATCTGCAATCCTACTCTCTGTCTTACCTCTAATTCTTTCAATAATAACCCTGCCATACACTTTACATGGTATACTCAGTAAACTTATTCCCTATAATTTTTACACTCTCTTTATCCCCTTCCCTTTATATAAAGGAACTATACATGCTCTCTGCCAATCCCTAGGTACCTTCCCTCTTTCATACATTTATTAAACAAAAATACCAACCACTCCAGCACTATATCTCCCCTGCTTTTAACATTTCTGTCATGATTCCGTCAATTCCAGCTGCTTTACCCCCTTTCATTCTACGTAATGCCTCACGCACCTCCCCCACACTCACATCCTGCTCTTCTTCACTCCTAAACGATGTTGTACCTCCCTGGCCAGTACATGAAATTACCGCCTCCCTTTTTCATCGACATTTAAAAGTTCCTCAAAATATTCCCGCCATCTACCCAATACCTCCAGCTCCCCATCTACTAACTCCCTACTCTGTTTTTAACTGACAAATCCATTCGTTCCCTAGGCTTTCTTACCTTGTTTATCTCACTCCAAAATTTTTCTTGTTTTCAGCAAAATTTCTTGACAGAGCCTCTCCCATTCTTTCATCCGCTCTTCTTTTGCACTCTCTCACCACTCTCTTCACCTTTCTTTTACTCTCCATATACTCTGCTCTTCTATTAACACTTCTGTTTTGTAAAAACCTCTCATAAGCTACCTTTTCTCTTTATCACACCCTTTACTTCTTCATTCCACCACTCACTCCTCTTTCCTCCTGCACCCACCCTCCTATAGCCACAAACTTCTGCCCCACATTCTAATACTGCATTTTTAAAACTATCCCAACTCTCTTCAACCCCCCCACTACTCCTACTTGCACTAGCCCACCTTTCTGCCAATAGTTGCTTATATCTCACCCTAACTTCCTCCTCCCTTAGTTTATACACTTTTACCTCTCTCTTACTTGCTGTTGCCATTTTCTTTTTGTCCCATCTACCTTTTACTCTAACTGTAGCTACAACCAAATAATTATTATATTATAATAATTATTATAATTATTAATTATATTCATGTTTATTTTTTGCAGTGATGCACTCGGTTATCAGTACAGCATGGTAACATATTTTTTATTATTTTTACATTTGCATTGTTTTTTTAGGCTTAGTACAATTGCTCACTTAATAAATGATGTGAATATGTTTTTAGGCTTTTATATGCAGTGGACTGGAACCTAACCTGCCGTATTAACAAGGTGTGCCTATACTGTGCTTTTGATTTTATAGTAATTTGCTTTTGAAAAAATATTTTGTAGTATAAAAGTCAATTTTTTCAGAGCTCGTGTTGGTGTGAAAGCCCCGGGTATCATTCCACGCATTTCTGTGAGAGAGCCTATGCAGACTGGTATTAAGGCTGTCGACTCCTTAGTGCCAATTGGCCGTGGACAGCGAGAGTTGATCATTGGTGATCGTCAGACTGGTAAAACCGCTATTGCTATTGACACTATTATTAACCAGAAGCGTTTCAATGATGGTGCTGAAGAGAAGAAGAAATTGTATTGTATCTATGTTGCCATTGGTCAGAAGAGGTCTACTGTTGCCCAAATTGTGAAGAGGCTCACAGATGCTGGTAAGATTTATAATGTGTGTTGTAAAAGTCAACTAAAATGCCGGGAACAATGGGCTAGTAACCCATTTTCCTGTATAGATTACTAAAAAGAAAGAAGAAAACCATCAAAGTGTTTTCTTTTGGGGATTTTCTTTCTTTTTGGGTCACCCTGCCTCGGTGGGAGACTGCCGACGTGTTGGAAAAAAAATGTTCAGGAGGGGTGGAGATATTTGCAGTTTTTAACTAGTATTGGTGCCCCTCTGGCAAGACAGTGATAGTGAGTGATGGTGAAAGTTTTTCTTCTGTTTTGGGTCGCCCTACCTCGGTGGGAGACAACCGTTGTGTTGATAGAATTAATAGATAAATCTAGTACTGTATATTTTGATGTTCAGTGTGTAATGAAGGATAACATTCACTAGTCAGTAATTTCCTAGGTGTTATTCTGGTCTCAGACCAGGCTACAGGGGCGTTGACACCCGAAACCCTCTCCAGAACATACCCACCCATACTTTCATGGTGCTGCCATTGTACTCTGACTCCACAACAGGAAGACAAAGAAAAGTTGAATGAATTTAAATAGTGAATAAAGTTTATCACTTGATTTTAGTGTTCATGAGTCCAGAAGGAAGACCAGCAATCATGGGAATGCAAAACACTTGTTAATTTTTTGACAGAATAGTTACCATCTTTCAACCACACTACTCTTATACTATAACATCTATTAATCGAAATACACAATTTTAATATAAAATTTAAAAGTTGATTTTTTTTTTACTTTCCTGACAATTAAAATTTTAATTTGAGGTAACCTTCATTTTTCTTTCTGAATAAAATGTCAGCTTTTTACTGTTCAGATTTCTCTATAATTGGAACTGTTATACCAGTCATATGGGCTATACATGTTACCTTCCACGTGGATGTTGTTTGTACAGCTGAGCTGTTGTACTTTTCTATAAATTATGATGTTTGCAGCTAAATAAATTTCAAAGAATCTGTTGGTGAAAGTACGCTATTTTTGAAACCGTGTATAGTCTGTCGTTCAGGTCATTCATGTATGACAAGTTGAAGCATTTTTTTCCTCGTAGCTTATTTGAGTGTATTGTTTCCATCTCTGTGTCTTTAATGTTTCATCTGGTAAAGAGCCTGTCCTGTGGATGCCCCTGTAGTATTGTTGTGATCGTGTATACATGTATAATTAGTATATCACAATTATCCAACAGTGTCATTTGGCATTTTAACCCTTTGACTGTTTCGGTCGTATATATACGTCTTACGAGCCAGTGTTTCGGATGTATATATTCTCACAAATTCTAGCGGCTTCAAATCAAACGGGAGAAAGCTGGTAGGCCCACATATGAGAGAATGGGTCTGTGTGGTCAGTGTGCACGGTATAAAAAAATTCCTGCAGCACACAGTGCATAATGAGAACAAAAAAACTCCGACCATGTTTTTGGATTAAAACGCCGACTTTGAGGTGTATTTTCGTATAGTATATATGGTTGTATTCTCTTTTTCATGGTCTCATTTGATAGAATAAGAACATAAGAAAGAAGGAACACTGCAGCAGGCCTACTGGCCAATGCGGGGCAGGTCCAAGTCTCCAACAGGCTTAAGCAAATGCCCCGACCCAGCCAGGTCAGGTTACATTCACTGCATCTGACCTAGTAGCACAAGCTAGTCAGGACCAACTCACACCCAACCGCACCCACTCATATAATTATCTAGCCAACCACCAATGGAAAACATATTACTGGAATAGAGATGATTTTGATTAGTTTCATGAAAACGATCTTGAAATTGAGCTCAAAGTAGCGGAAATGTTCAATTTTTGCCAATGTTCAAGAGTAAACAAATTACGCCACGCGTCCAATACACATCAACTGGCGAGTCTAATATTCTTTCACAAGTGCACAGATATTATTTATACCATTTTTACAATAATGCAATAGTCTGCATAATAATAAATCTTCTATTTTTTTGAGTGAATAAAAAATCAAAATAGAAAGCAAGAGTAATATAAGAGGGGCCTAAAGATGTGACTAATGAACAGATAACATCTTATTTTAGTGCCAGGAATGTCTGCATTGTTTATTCTGGACCCTATTTTGAAATTGACATCTTTTTTATTTTGCATGAAATTGGCAAAATTGCCAATTTCTGACCACTTTATTGGGTAGTTAAAATCGGTAAATTGGTGGTTTCTTGTACTCAATCGATAGAACAAATGGAGTTCTAAAGAAATAGCTATGAGTTTGGTCGACTGTAACAATGGAATTGGCTGAAAATAGGGTTCAAAATCGGCGAAATCACCGATGCGTATATATCGCTGACATCGCTAACTTTGCGAGAACATAATTCCGTAAGTTTTCCATCAAATTTCGTACTTTTGGTGTCATTACCATCGGGAAAAGATCATTTCATAAGAATTTTTTTTTTTTTTTTTTTTTTTTTTCAAAAATTTTGCGACATAGAATGACAGTTTCAGAAAGGGGCCTCCGACAGTCATTTTTTATCCAGCATTTGGAGATAGTGCAAAGAAGGAATGTGCTAAACTAAGGAATCATAAAACATTGATGATATTTGTATGTTCAAATTCCAGTGCAGTTTTTCCCAGGGCCTGATAATTGATGATATATTACATTAAGTGGCACATGAAAATGTCTTTCTACATCATTTATGCCCAATTGTTACTGTAAGAATTTTTTTAATGGATGACTTTTACATACCAAAATTTGTTAATTAATAATTATGTTCTCAACAGATGCCATGAAGTACACAATTGTGGTATCTGCTACTGCCTCTGATGCTGCTCCACTTCAGTACTTGGCACCCTATGCTGGTTGTGCTATGGGTGAATACTTCCGTGACAATGGCAAACACGCCCTCATCATTTATGACGACTTGTCCAAGCAGGCTGTGGCCTATCGTCAGATGTCCCTGCTGCTGCGTCGTCCACCTGGTCGTGAGGCTTACCCTGGCGACGTGTTCTATCTTCACTCTCGTCTTCTCGAACGTGCTGCCAAGATGAACGATGCACATGGTGGTGGATCTCTCACTGCCCTGCCAGTTATTGAGACTCAGGCTGGTGATGTATCTGCTTACATTCCCACCAATGTGATCTCCATCACTGATGGACAGATCTTCTTGGAGACTGAGCTCTTCTACAAGGGTATTCGCCCAGCCATTAATGTTGGTCTTTCTGTATCCCGTGTTGGTTCTGCTGCCCAGACAAAAGCAATGAAGCAGGTAAGGTTATTTCTCTTTCTAGTAATACTTTAAAAAAAGCTCTAAAAATTTCACTTTCTCTTTTCTTTTCTTTTTTTCTTCCTTTTTCTCTCTTCTGCTCTTATCTTTATTTTTCTTCTCTTTATTTGTGTCACTTTCTCATGAAACTCAACAATCAAGTCATCCCCAGTAGTTTTTTTCTAAATTCTAAATTTTTCATGTATCTTCAGTATAATTCTACTTTGCATTTTGAGAAACTTGAAAAGAGGTTAAATGGTCTTTATGCAACATTTTGGATCAAACATGGAAAAAAAAATAGTATTGAATGTAAACTTCAGTTTATTCATAACATATGGAAATGGCAGCCTAAGCACTTTATAAACGCAAGAATAAAGCATCACAGAGGGAGACCTACCGTATTTTCGGGCATGTAAGGCTCACGACACTAACCATATTCAAGGGCTAATGACCCTGATAATTTTTGCTAAAACATAACCCAAAGCCTACCCTTGAGCATATAAAGTGGAGACTGATCTTCCAAGACTTTTAGGAAAACAGGCATGCCTTATATGCAGGAAGATATGATACTTGTTCATGCTACTTAGGTCCTGCTTACACCATTACACAAAAATAGAGGAGCACTGCAGTAAGCATGTGTTAGGCTGGTTCCAACATGCCCAGCCACAAGAATAAAAAGGAACAGTACCATGACTGGGACAATACATATACAACCCAGCATATATGAGAATGACTTGGACCATAACTAGTCACTAATAACTGTGTGACTAGATAATGGTCTGAATCAGACCAAAATGTCATCACAAGTTTCTTCAGTGTGTGGGTTATTTATGCACAACACAACACTGCAGCAGCTTGCTGGCCCGTGCTAGGCATGACCCACTAGTTCAACACGTTTGATAGTGTGATAAAGAACTGTCGATTTTTAAGTTATATTTTGTAGGCAGAGTTATCCACATCTAGTATAGGTCAGTAGTTGGCAGAGGGAGGGGAAATGGCTGTGATCATTGACTGGGGATGGAGAAAGGTGTGTAGTTGAGAGGATGGGGGACAGGCAGTTGATAACCTGTCATATCTCCTTACCCTCTCCCCATGGAATTACCTTCAACACTCCTTCCCCACACCATTAAGCTAAACAATAATGGTTGGCATTATCCTTTGTAACCATGATTTGCTTTTAATATTAAAGGTAGAAAGTTAAAAGTGAACATAGATAAGAGTAAGGTGATGAGGGTATCAAACGATTTAAATAAAGAAAAATTGGATATCACATTGGAGAGAGGGATTATGGAAGAAGTAAATGTTTTCAGATATTTGGGAGTTGACGTGTCAGCGGATGGGTTTATGAAGGATGAGGTTAACCATAGAATTGATTAAGGAAAAAAGGTGAGTGGTGCGTTGAGGTATCTGGAGACAAAAAACGTTAACCATGGAGGCAAAGAAGGGAATGTACGAAAGTATAGTGATACCAACACACTTATATGGGTGTGAAGCATGGATTGCAAATGCTGCAGCGAGGAGGAGGCTGGAGGCAGTGGAGATGTCCTGTCTAAGGGCAATGTGTGCTGTAAATATTATGCAGAAAATTCGGAATGTGGAAATTAGGAGAAGGTGTGGAGTTACTAAAAGTATTTGTCAGAGGGCTGAAGAGGGGTTGTTGAGGTGGTTTGGTCATTAGAGAGAATGGATCAAAGTAGAATGACTTGGAGAGCGTATAAATCTGTAGGGGAAGGAAGGCGGGGTAGGGGTCGTCCTAGAAAAGGTTGGAGGGAAGGGGTAAATGAGGTATTGTGGGCGAGGGGCTTGGACTTCCAGCAAGCATGTGTGAGCGTGTTAGATAGGAGTGAATGGAGACGAATGGTTTTTGGGACATGACGATCTGTTGGAGTGTGAGCAGGGTAACATTTTGTGAAGGGATTCAGGGAAACCAGTTAATTGATTTAGTTGGACTTGAGTCCTGGAAATGGGAAGTACAATGCCTGCACTTTAAAGGATGGGTCTGGGATAGTGACAGCTTGGAGGGACAATTCTCAGCTGTCGTATCTGAGCTCCTCTGCAAAGACAGTGATTATGTATGAGTGTGGTGAAAGTGTTGAATGATGATGAAAGTATTTTCTTTATGGGGATTTTCTTTCTTTTTGGGTCACCCTGCCTCGGTGGGAGACGGCCGACTTGTTGAAAAAAAAAAATTAAACTGGAAAAGCCTGCTCAAGTGCCATTACCAAACAAATTTACTTCCTTAAGAAATAATGTCACGTAGGTTAGTCTATTTCAGACTCCCAAAAATACACTTCCACAAGCACTTACAATATTATAATTACATAATTGTACGATATCCGGGGTGCTCATTAGGCGGTGGTCCACTGTATTAGTGTTCTATTACCTCATTTATGTAATACTAATTCCAACCTCTCGGAAGTATTTCTCATAGGTTGGTTCAGTACCTTTTGCTTCAAAATTGGTCCTTGATACCTTAAATATACTAGTGTTCAGTATATGCAGGTAGGTTTGAATGTTCTCACTCCCCATTATTACATAATTTCATTTCACTTTCAGTAACAACTCATCAGTAGTTTCTGCAAAAAACGAATGGTCTTGTACCTCAAGAAAGTACCGTGTTTGTAAATTATTAGGCCAGTAGGAAGATTGTTAGTTTTTGTATACATGTAGGCCAGACTACATCTCTTCATTTTAAAGCATTTTGCTAATACAGCAGTTTTCAATTATACCCATTCTTCATTTATTCAGACTTCCTACAATAAAAGTATTCACCACTCACTATAAGCTAAGGATGAAAACATTTTAAAACAAGTAATGTGCGTACTGTATGTGCATTTTTTAGGCCTAGCTCTATTGCTTGCTTAATATATGATAGTGCAAATGTGTTATCAGGCTTTTATATGCATTTGAAAAGGGAAAAAAAAGACTTCATTTTACAGCGGTTTTTCACTTTAAAGCAGTAGCCAGGAACCTAACCTGCTGTATGAGCAGGGCCCTCCTCTTTTTCTGTAAGGTTATGATTCATATATTTTGATTGCAATTCATTATGACCTTGAGCATTCCCATTCATGTGGCAACTTCTAATGTGTATTAGTGTCTTCTGGTCTAATTATCTCGTCCTAAAAATTCTGCATACAGGTTGCTGGTTCAATGAAGCTGGAGTTGGCCCAGTACCGTGAGGTTGCTGCCTTTGCCCAGTTTGGCTCAGATCTTGATGCATCAACTCAGCAGTTGTTAAATCGTGGTGTGCGTCTTACTGAACTCTTGAAACAAGGACAGTATGGTAAGTTATTGGTTATGTTAATGTGCACATTTTTATGCTATATTGTGTAGTAAAAACAGGTGAACATTTGGGGTTAGACAGACTAGCCAGAGGGGTAATACTTTTGTCATACTAGAAATAACTGAAGCATGTTAAAATCACAGCTCACAATCGTGATTAAACTTTTTCTTTCTTTCTTTTTGTTCATCATTGACCATTAGAAAATAGTCAAGGACAGAATGAAATATTGAAAAATTTTGTCTCCAAATAGTGGTACTCTGTGTAATTGTACATTTTAATTGTTTGTGCTCTGACAGAATTGTTTATATTTTTCTTTGTCTTGTAGATAATTCAAAATAGCATTGATATCTTTAAATAGTGGTACCAACGCTTGTATATGGGTGTGAAGCATGGGTTGTGAATGCTGCAGCAAGAAAGAGGCTAGAGGCAGCGGAGATGTCGGGTGTAAGGGCAATGTGTGTAGATATTATGGAGAGAATTTGTAGTGTGGAAATTTGGAGGTGTGGAGTTACTAAAAGTATTATTCACAGGGCTGAAGAGGGGTTATTGAGGTAGTTTGGTCATTTAGAGAGGACAGAGCACAATAGGTTGATTTGGAGGGTGTATAAATCTGCCATGGAGGATGTGGGAAGTACAATGCCTGCACTTTCAAGGGGAGGTTTGGGATATTGATCGTTTGGAGTGACATTTAAGCAGTCATATCTGTACACCACTGCAAAGACAGTAATATTGTGTGAATGATGGTAAAAGTGTTTCTTTTTTGGGTCATCCTGCCTCGGTGGGAGACGGAAGACATTAAAAAAAAAATGTAGAATGGGTAGTTCCATTTACCAGTGATGTCACCATGATTGTTTAACATATTTATAGATGGTGGTGTAAAAGTAGTGAATGCTAGGGTGTTGGAGTAGTGTGGGATTAAAATATGTGGAATCTAATATGAAATGGGAGTTATCGCAGGTGCTTTTAGCTCATGACACTTCTTTTGGGAGATTCTGGAGAGAAGTTGTGAAGGTTGGTGGATGAATTTGGGAGGGTATTTATAAGAAGGAAATGAAAAGTAAACATAGGAAAGAGCAACGTGATGAGGAAAATGGGAAATTTAGGTAATGTAAGATTGGAGGGAAGGAGTTTAGAGAAAGTGAATGTGTTCTGGTATTTGGAAGCATACTTATCAGATGGGTCTATGAAAAGGGAGGGGGGGAAGGTGAGTAGTGCTTTAAGGAATCTGTGTAGACCAAGAACGTTATCCATGGAGGCAAAAAGGGGAGGAATGTATGAAAGTATAGTGGTACCAATGCTCTTGTATAGGTGTAAAGTATGGTTGTGAATGTTATAGCATGGAGGATGCTGGAGGCAGTGGGGATGTGTCTGAGGGCAATGTGTGGTGTGAATATTAACCCTTTCGGGGTCAATCCCACTGTATCACGGCTGTGGAGTCAGTGTCGGTCTCTTAGTACAACGCCACGAGCTCAGCTCACTCAGATAAGCTGTGAGCAGTAAATTTGGGCCTAGATAAGAGAGAATGGGTCTATGCAGTAAAGTGTGCACCATATAAAACAATTACTGCAGCACACAGTGCATAATGAGAAAAAACTACAAATGTGTTTTTGGTTTAAAACGGCAACTTTGCTGTGTATTTTCGTATGGTTTTTATGGTTATATTCTTGGTTTCTTGGTCTCATTTGATAGAATGGAAGATATATTACAGAAATAGAGATGATTTTGATTGGTTCAATTTTTGCCAATATTCCAGAGTACACAAATGTCCAGTACGTATCCAACTGGCCAGTCTGATACGCATTTAGGAATGCACTGACATTATTTATACAATTATTATAATAATGCAGTAGTCTGCATAACAGTAAATCTTATATTTTTTGTATGAATAAAAATTCAAAATAGAAGGCAAGTGTCCTGAGACGTTACTGAGGAACAGAGGAAATATTTATTTAGTGCCAGGAATGTCTACATTGTTTATATCTGAACTATTTTCAAATTGGCAATTGTTGAATTGTGTGTAAAATTGGCCAAATTACCGATTTCTGATCACTATTGGGTAGTTGAAATAGGTAAATTGGTGGTTTCTTGTACTCGGTTACTAGAATAGGACTAATACTAGCAAAATAGCTACGAATTTGGTTAACTGGAACAATGGAATAGGGCACAAATTTTGCAAAATCACTAATGTGTAAATATCGCCCAGACTGCTAATTTTGTACTTTTGGTTTCATTACCTTCGGAAAAAGATTATCATTTCATGAGGTAAAATAATAATTTTTTTATTTAAATTCTGCAGCCCTGAGAGCAAGTTTAATATCAAGGGTCTTGACCCTGAAAGGGTTAAGCAGAGAATTCACAGCTTGGAGAAGTGGTGGTGTGAGGTTATTAAAAATATCCAGAGGACTGAAGAGTTAAGGTGGTTCAGACATTTAGAGAGGATGGAACAAGATAGGATTACTTGGAGGGCATATAAATCTGTATTGGCAAGAGAGGGTAAACTAGGTTTTGCATGCAAGGGACTTAAACATCCAGCAAGTATATTATATAGGAGTGAGTGGAGGCAGGTGGTTTTTATGACTTGCTGTTGAAGTGTGAGCCAAGTAATATTTATGAAAGGATTCAGGGGAAACTGGTTAGCCAGATTTGAGTCCTGGAGTGGAAAGTATCATGCCTGTACTCTGATGGAGGGGTGGGGCTATTTGCAGTTTTGAATTGTAGTGTTAGCATGCCTCTGACAAGACAGTGATGGTAAATGTGTTTCTTTTTTTTTTTGGTCACCTTGCCTTGGTGGTAGACGTCCAGCTTGCGAAAAAAATGCAATATTGTACACTTGCAGTACAAATGTTAATATAATGTTTGTTTATATCAGTACCCATATCTGTTGAAGAACACACAAAAAACCACAACTTGACTGGCTTTGGAAATAAACAAAATCTATTGGGTCACTTAATTCAGAAAAACCAAGTCTGGTTGGTTACAGAATTGTCTATTATTGTTAGTCACACAGTCTTCCCTCAATTTGCCAACAATTGCTATTAACAACCACCTGCAGCCCCCATATTAATCTGTTAAATTGAGGGTTTACTGTATGTAATGTAAAATATTTTACACTAGCAATAAAATCAATAAAAAAAATTCTTTATTTCAGTACCCATGGCTATTGAAGAACAGGTAGCAGTCATTTACTGTGGTGTTCGTGGACTTCTTGACAAGTTGGACCCTTCAAAGATCACAAAGTTTGAGCAGGAGTTCATGGCCATGATGAAAACCAGCCACCAAGATCTCCTTAGTGGTATCGCCAAGGAAGGACTGATAACACCAGAGGCTGATGCTAAGCTGAAGCAGATCATTGTAGACTTCTTGGCTACTTTCCAGGCTTAAATAAATATTAATAAATGTAGTCTTAGGTCAAGTCATGGGATGCCCTTGTGTTGTCCTTGAGTAGGTCTCGAGTCAGGGCCATGAGTTGGTTTAAAATTCTAATTAATATTTATATGTATGCATGCCCTAGAACTGGTTTTGCCAGGATGGAACATATTGGTGTCCCAGTGTGTATATAAGCCAATGTCAACTTGGGGAGTGTGTATACAGTTTACACCTTCCTCATTTCACATTTCCATATTTTATAATTATTGTGGAGGTATCCAAAATGTATATAAGAATTGTCCCACTTCAGAAAAAAAATCAACTATAGTGTACCAAGTCTCCTTTTGGTAGACTGTACATTGTTAGTGTCATACCGGTTCTCCATAATAAATAAAACGACGTTTTTCTTTAACGTATCATTAACCTTAATATTTGAGCTTATTTTGTTCCTTGGATCTACATAACCCTTGTGAGTAGTGTTTTCCATGTGTTAGTGCTGGCTTTCCTTAATGCAAAGTGGCCTTGGTGCAGTGGTAGGGTTTACCTTTAGGAAATGAACCCCCCCTCAAGGGAGGTTCCTTGATGCTGGTGAGGGGGCTGCTCTTTTTTTTTTTTTTTTTTTTTTTTTTTGTGTCAGTTCTGATTGCTTCCCAATACTCTACGCTTTATGCCTCTTTAAGGGGGCCTCCTTGATGAGGTAAAGAGGCTATCGGTCTGAGGAATTGGACCTCTTGGTCTTCTTCCTCAGACCGAATCTAATTACCCCCCAATCCCCCCTCCCTTTTCCCATTTTCGCTTTCCTCCACCTCCTCATCCCTCCCTTATATCCTTCCCATTTTTCTCCTGGGAGCGTCCCTCCACAGGCATTCTAGTTCCTAGGTAGGGGGAAGGGTACCGTGGTCTACCCCTTTCCTTTAAGGTTCTTGGCGGTGGTGTAGTTTGCCGTGGAATCTGGATCGCCTGGGGATGCCCTTCCCTCTCCGGTCTCCCGGGGGGTGGCTTTGGGTATCTTTCAGGCGACGGGTGTATCTCTGCAGGCCACCTTTCGGATTCTGGGGGTGGTGACCGAAGGAGGTATGCTTTGTGGCAGATATCCGGCTGCCCTCTCTTTTGTCCGCCGAGGTAGCTCGGTGGATGTGAGGTTGCTATCCCGGATCGCTGGTTTACTGGCGTGAAGGGTAGGGTAGGGTATGGCACGGGTTCCATGCAGCATCTGCCCTACTTGCGGTGTTGAGGTCCTCTTAGGCGCGGAGGGTGATTTATGCCCCTTTCATTCCTCCTAGGAGCTATTCCTCCACGTTCCCTTTTTTTTTTTTTTTTTTTTTTTTTTTCTCAAAAACAAAAATAAAGAAGAAACCTAACCATGGACGCCCTAGCCCGTGAACCTAACCATGAATGCCCTAAACTGTGAACCTACCCCCGGGCCCCTTCCTGATACCGCACCCAGTACTGACCCTGCCTCGTTAATGGACATCTCTAATACCCCTGTACCTCTTGCTGGTGCTGGTTCGTCACCTGCTTCAGGTACCAGGGTTCCGACCGGCCCTTTTGACATATCTGACCTTCGCTCTTCTCTGACCTTGATTCCGGCTTCTCCCTCAACGGTGCGGCGATTTTCGGATCGCTCGCCCGTCACACATCGGACCACCCCTGGTCCCACATTCAAACGACCAAGACCCTTACATGACGATTCGACACTTCCTTCTCGTTCATCTCAGAAACGACCAGCTCGTCACGCACTCCCCTTAAACACTGTTTCACACTACTCAATGGACAGTTTTTTACTCTAAGACCGACTACTCCAACTACCTATCTTTCCGATCATAGTATTGGTAAAGCTCTCCTACGCCATGTAGGTAAAGATATTTCATTTCACACACTCAAGAGTGGCACTCGCATCATCACGGTCCAGAATGCTGGCCAAGCTAGCGATCTCTCTTCTTACGACCATAGATTGGTTTAGCGCTTCTTTTGATTATAATAATAATAATAATAATACGACCATAGATACTATTCCTATCACTATTGACAAGCATCATTCTCTCAATTCTTGTAGTGGTACTTCTATTAAACCGAATATAGGTTTCTGGCCTTCTTGTCACCAATGTCGAGGTTGGGAGACTACACTCCCGTCTTCGCATTGGCCACACTCGTCTTATGCATGGGTATCTCATGGAGAGGCTACCTGCCCCTCTGTGAGCATTGTCAGGTTCCAGTGTCTGTTAGACATATTCTGTTGGACTGTCCACTCTATCAACGAGCACGCAGAATTTGATGTGGTATTTAGAGACGCACAATAGTCTCTCCCCTAGTCAATATGGCTTTCGTAAAGGTTGTTCTGCCATTGACCCTTTACTGCTCATGGATACATATATTCGTAATGCCTTTGCTAATAACCACTTGGTTATCACCATCTTTTTCGACCTTGAGAAGGCTTATGACACAACTTGGAGGTATAATATCTTGGCCCAGGCCCACTCGTTAGGCCTCCGAGGCAACCTACCATTCTTCCTTAAGGCCTTAACTGACAGACATTTCCGTGTCCGGGTTAGTAATGAGCTTTCCCCGGAATTTGTCCAAGCTGAAGGTGTCCCCCAGGGTTGTGTTCTGAGCACAACACTCTTGCTATAAATAATCTGGCATCTGTTCTCCCATCCAATATTTGGTCATCGCTCTATGTGGATGACTGCTATAGCTTGTGCAGGTGCTGACTGTCACCTCATTGCAGTTTCCCTCCAGCATGCCATCAACCGGGTTTCTGATTGGGCCACCACTCACGGGTTTAAATTTACTAGTGGCAAAACTCATCAAATTACGTTTACTAGACGTTCAGTGGTCTTTGATCATCTATTGTACCTATACGGCTCACGTATTCCAGAACGTGATACAGTCAGGTTTCTCGGTCTCCTGTTTGACCGTCGATTGTCCTGGAAACCTCACATTACCTCTCTGAAGGCAACTTGTCACAGCCAGCTGAACCTCCTTAAAACCCTCGCACATCTTTCATGGGGGGGCTGATCGTAGAACTCTCCTTCGTCTGCATTCAGCCCTAATTTTATCGAAACTCAATTATGGTGACCAGATATATTCGGCGGCCTCTCCTGCTACTCTTTCCATCCTTAATCCCATCCATCACCAGGGATTACGCTTATGCCTTGGTGCATTTCGTTCTTCCCCAGTTGAGAGCCTCTATGTAGAAGCGAACATTCCATCCTTGTCCGATCGTCGTGATGCACAGTGCATTCACTATTATGTTCGCTCTCATGACCTCCACAATCCTTCCATGTATAGGATTGTTAGATGTTAGTAGACACTCATTATTTGTTCATCGCCCCTGCTTACTTCGTCCCTTTTCTCTTCGTCTACATTCACTCCTGTCTTTCCTTCAGCTACCACCTCTATATGTTAATGTGACATCTCCCTTTCCCCTACCCCCTTGGGAAGTTCCTGCTGTCCGTGTCTGTTCTATTCCTCTACCTTGCGCGAAAGCCCGACTACCTACGGCGGCTTCTCGCTCTTTTTTCTAGACCACTTCCGTTCTCATTCCCATGCCATCCCAGTATACACTGATGGTTCAAAGTTATCTGACGGCATCGGATTCGCAGCAGTGAATCTATTACCCTCGGCTAGGCTAGCATATTTACGGCTGAATTGTATGCCATTCTTGTAGCACTTATCCGTATTGCATCTATGCCTGTGTCACCATTTGTGGTCGTTTCAGACTCCCTTAGTGCTTTACAGGCTATCCGTAAAATTGATACACCTCACCCCCTAGTTCTTCGTATCCAACTTTGGTTACGTCGTATCTCTAGCAAGCACAAATATATTGTTTTTTGTTGGGTCCCTGGTCATGTTGACGTACAGGGCAATGAACAGGCAGACACTGCTGTGCGGTCAGCAGTACATGACCTTCCAGTTTCTTATAGAGGTGTTCCTTTCACGGACTATTTTGCAGTCATTGCTACCCACCTTCGCACCTGTTGGTAACAACGCTGGTCTGACCTGCTAAATAACAAACTTCATTCTATTAAACCAAGTATAGGTTTCTGGCCTTCTTGTCACCAATGTCGAGGTTGGGAGACCACACTCTCCCATCTTCGCATCGGCCACACTCGTCTTACTCACGGGTATCTCATGGAGAGGCTCCCTGCCCCTCTCTGTGAGCATTGTCAGGTTCCAGTGTCTGTTCGACATATTCTGTTGGATTGCCCACTCTATCAACGAGCACGCAGAATTTACCTCCAATGGCGTCTTCGTTCTGCGGCCCTTTCTTTATCTTCCCTTCTTGCTGATGGACCCTTTTTTAATCCTGACTCTCTCGTTGACTTTTTGACAGAAACTGACTTACTACACAAACTGAAGATTATCCACTAGCACCTCCCTCAGTCCCTTCTACCTCGATCTCTTGCTACCCTCTATCCCTGCACTATCCACTGTCCTGCTGCACTCCATACCCTACTAATCATCCCTCTCCCTCTTACAACCCATTCTCCCTGCATCCTGCACTAACCTGCTGCACTGTATAACCCCTGTGGTTTAGCGCTTCTATTTGATTATAATAATAATCCTTGACGAGATAAAGAGGCTATCGGTCTGAGGAATTGGACCTCTTGGTCTTCTTCCTCAAACCGAACCTAATTACCCCCCTCCAATATCCCATCCTCCCTTTTTCCCTTTCCTCCTCCTCCTCATCCCTCCCTTATTCCCTTCCCATTTTTACCCTGTGAGATTCTCTCCATGGGCATTCTGGTTCCTAGGTAGGGGCAAGCATACTGTGGTCCATCCCATTCCATTGAGGTTCTTGGCGGTGGTGTAGTTTGCCGTGGAATCTGGATCGCCTGGGGATATCCCAATCCCTCTCCGGTCTCCCGGGGGGTGGCTTTGGGGCGACAGGTGTATCTCTGGAGGCCACCTCCTCTTTAAGGGGGGCTCCTTTTCACGGTAAAGAGGCTATCGGTCTGAGGAATTGGACCTCTTGGTCTTCTTCCTCAGACCGAACCTATTTACCCCCCAATCCCCCCTCCCCTTTCCCATCTTCCCCATCCTCCCTTCTCCCTTTCCTCCTCCTCCTCCTCATCCCTCCCTTATTCCCTTCCCATTTTTACCCTGTGAGCTTCTCTCTACAGGCATTCTGGTTCCTAGGTAGGGGGAAGGGTACCGTGCCCCATCCCCTTCCACTGAGGTTCTTGGCGGTGGTGTAGTTTGCCGTGGAATCTGGATCGCCTGGGGATGTTCCGGTCTCCAGGAGGGTGGCTTTGGGTATCTTTCAGGCGACGGATGTATCTCTGGAGGCCACCTTTCGGATTCCGGGGGTGGTGGCCGAAAGAGGTATGCTTTGTGGTGGGTATCCGGCTGCCCTCTCTTTTGTCCACCGAGGTGGCTCGGTGGATATGAGGTTGCTATCCCGGATTGCTGGTTTACTGGCATGAAGGGTAGGGTATGGCACGGGTTCCATGCAGCATCTGCACTACTTGCGGTGTTGAGGTCCTCTTGGGGTACTTAGATTTTCATTGGCGTCCTTAGATTTCCATTGGTGTCCTTAGATTTCCATTGGTATCCTTAGATTTCCATTGGTGTCCTTAGATTTCCATTGGTATATTTAGATTTCCATTGGTGTCCTCAGATTCTCATTGGTGTCCTTAGATTTCCATTTGTGTCCTTAGATTCTCATTGGGGTACTTAGATTTCTCATTGGTGTACTTAGATTTCCATTGGTGTCCTTAGATCCTCATTGGTGTCCTTAAATTCTCATTTGGGTATTTAGATTTCCATTGGTGTCCTTAGATTCTCATTGGTATACCTGGAGAGAGTTCCAGGGGTCAACGCCCCTGCGGCCCGGTCTGTGACCAGGCCTCATGTTGGATCAGAGCCTGATCAACCAGGCTGTTACTGCTGGCCACACACAGTCCAACGTACAAACCACAGCCTGGCTGGTCAGATACCGACTATAGGTGCCTGTCCAGTGCCTGCTTGAAGACAGCCAGGGGTTTGTTGGTAATCCCCCTGATGTATGCTGGGAGGCAGTTGAACAGTCTTTGGCCCCTGACACTTATTGTGTTGTCTCTCAACGTGTTAGTGGCACCCCTGCTTTTCATTGGGGGGATGTTACATCGCCTGCTGAGTCTTTTGCTTTCGTAGGGAGTGACTCTCGTGTGCAAGTTTGGTACTAATCCCTCGAGAATTTTCCACGTGTATATAATAATGTATCTCTCCCGCCTGCGTTCTAGAAAGTACAGGTTTAGGAACTTCAAGCGTTCCCAGTAATTGAGGTGGTTTATCGCAGTTATGCGTGCCGTGAAGGTTCTCTGCACATTTTCTAGGTCAGCAATTTCACCTGCCTTGAAAGGTGCCGTTAGTGTGCAGCAATATTCCAGCCTAGATAGAACAAGCGACCTGAAAAGTGTCAACATGTGCTTGGCATCCCTGGTTTTGAAGGTTCTCATTATCCATCCTGTCATTTTTCTAGCAGATGCGATTGCTACGGTATTATGGTCCTTGAAGGTGAGATCCTCTGACATGATCACTCCCAGGTCTTTGACATTAGTTTTTCTCTCTATTGTGTGGTTGGAATTTGTTTTGTACTCCGATGAGATTTTAATTTCCTCACGTTTTCCATATCTGAGTAATTGAAATTTCTCATCATTGAACTTCATATTGTTTTCTGCAGCCCATTTAAGGATTTGATTGATGTCTGCTTGAAGTCTTGCAGTGTCTTCAACAGTGGACACTGTCATGCAGATTCGGGTGTCATTTGCAAAGGAAGACACTGCACTGTGGCTTATATCCCTGTCTATGTCCGAAATGAGGATGAGGAACAGGATGGGAGCGAGTACTGTGCCTTGTGGAACAGAGCTTTTCACTGTAGCCGCCTCAGACTTTACTCTGTTGACTACTACTCTTTGTGTTCTACTTGTTAGGAAATTATAGATCCATCTACCAACTTTTCCTGTTATTCCTTTATCACGCATTTTGTGTGCTATTACACCATGGTCACACTTGTCAAAGGCTTTTGCAAAGTCTGTGTATATAACATCTGCATTCTGTTTATCTTCTAGAGCATCCAGAACCTTGTCGTAGTGATCCAGTAGTTGGAACAGACAGGAGCGACCTGCTCTAAACCCATGCTGCCCTGGGTTGTGCAATTGATGGTTATCTAGATGTGTGGCGATCTTGCTTCTTAGAACCCTTTCAAAGATTTTTCTGATATGGGACGTTAGCGCTATTGGTCTGTAGTTCTTTGCTATTGCTTTACTGCCCCCTTTGTGGAGTGGGGCTATGTCTGTTGTTTTTAGTACCTGCGGGACGACCCCAGTGTCCATGCTCCCTCTCCATAGGATGCTTAAAGCACGTGATAAGGGCTTCTTGCAGTTCTTGATGAACATGGAGTTCCATGAGTCTGGGCCTGGAGTGGAGTGCATGGGCATATCATTTATTGCATTTTTTAAGTCATTTGGCGTTAGGGTAATGTCAGATATGCTTCCGTCTGTCAAGTTCTGTGGCACTCATAAAAAATTCATTTAGGTCTTCGACTTTCAGTCTGGTTAGCGGCTCGCTAAAAACTGAGTCATACTGGGACTTTAGTAACTCACTCATTTCCTTGCTGTCATCTGTGTAGGACCCATCCCGTTTAAGTAGGGGCCCAATACTGGTTGTTGTTTTCGACTTTGATTTGGCATAAGAAAAGAAATACTTTGGGTTTCTTTCAATTTCATTTATGGCTTTTAGTTCTTCCCGCATTTCTTGATTCCTGTGAGATTCCTTTAGTTTAATTCGATGTTTGCTATTTCTCTGACCAGTGTCTCCCTACGTATTTCCGATATATTGGTCTCTTGTAGCCGCTCCATTATTCTTTGCTTTCGCCTGTATAGGGAGCGCCTCTCTCTTTCTAGTTTACATCTTCTCCTTTTCCTTAAGGGAATTTGCCTTGAGCAAACCTCAAGTGCCACAGAGTTAATTTGTTCTAGACATAGGTTAGGATCCGTGATGCTTAGGCAATCTTCCCAGTTTATATCATTTAGGACTTGGTTTACTTGGTCCCACCTTATGTTTTTGTTATTGAAGTTGAATTTGGAAAAGGCTCCCTCGCGGCTGATCACATTTTGAAGATCTGGGCTCCCCGCATACATGTCTGGACCTCTATTATGTTGTGATCTGAGTATATTGTTTTTGATATGATGACATTTCGTATCAGATCATCATTGGTGTCCTTAGATTCTCATTGGTGTCCTTAGATTTCCATTGGTGTCCTTAGATTTCCATTGGTGTCCTTAGACTGTTCGTTCAATTGGTGTCCTTAGACCTGTTCGTTCATGGTGTCCTTGAAGGTGTATGTAAATTGGTGTCCTTGAATTTCCATTGGTTCCTTAGATTTCCATTGGTGTCCTTAGACTTGTATCGTCATGGTTCTTAGACTTTGTGTCAAGTTCTTGAACTGATTTTCATTGGTGTCCTGAGACTGATTGTAAGTTATTTGACAGAGTATCGTCCAAGGTTATTAGACCTCATCTCAAGTACCTAAACTGTACGCAAGTTACTTGAGACTGTATGTCAAGTTCGATGTATCGTCAAGGTTACTTGAAGACTGTATCGTCAAGGTTACCTGAAGACTGTATCGTCAGGTTACTTGAAGACTGTATCGTCAAGGTTACTGAAGACTGTATCGTCAAGGTTACTTGAAGACTGTATCGTCAAGGTTACTGAAGACTGTATCGTCAAGGTTACTTGAAGACTGTATCGTCAAGGTTACTTGAAGACTGTATCGTCAAGGTTACTTGAAGACTGTATCGTCAAGGTTACTTGAAGCTGTATCGTCAAGGTTACTTGAACTGTATCGTCAAGGTTACTGAAGACTGTATCGTCAAGGTTACCTGAAGACTGTATCGTCAAGGTTACTTGAAGACTGTATCGTCAAGGTTACTTGAAGACTGTGTATCGTCAAGGTTACTTGAAGACTGTATCGTCAAGGTTACTTGAAGACTGTATCGTCAAGGTTACTTGAAGACTGTATCGTCAAGGTTACTTGAAGACTGTATCGTCAAGGTTACTTGAAGACTGTATCGTCAAGGTTACTTGAAGACTGTATCGTCAAGGTTACTTGAAGACTGTATCGTCAAGGTTACTTGAAGACTGTATCGTCAAGGTTACTTGAAGACTGTATCGTCAAGGTTACTTGAAGACTGTATCGTCAAGGTTACCTGAAGACTGTATCGTCAAGGTTACTTGAAGACTGTACGTCAAGGTTCCCTGAAGACTGTACGTCAAGGTTACCTGAAGTATCGTCAAGGTTACTTGAAGACTGTATCGTCAAGGTTACTTGAAGACTGTATCGTCAAGGTTACTTGAAGACTGTATCGTCAAGGTTACTTGAAGACTGTATCGTCGGTTACTTGAAGACTGTATGTCAAGGTTCTTGAAGACTGTATCGTCAAGGTTACTTGAAGACTGTATCGTCAAGGTTACTTGAAGACTGTATCGTCAAGGTTACTTGAAGACTGTACGTCGTTATGAAGCTGTTCCAAGGTTACTTGAAGACTGTATCGTCAAGGTTACTTGAAGACTGTATCGTCAAGGTTCTTGAAGACTGTATCGTCAAGGTTACTTGAAGACTGTATCGTCAAGGTTACCTGAAAGTACGGGTTGCAGTTCCCTAAGTGGCCCAAACTTGGTTTCTAAGGTAGAAGATTATTGGGTTTTTAACTTATTTGTTCTTCGATGATCGTAGGTTCTTGAAGATGGTATCTCAAGGTTCTACGTATCGTAAGGTTCTTGAGCTTATCTGTTCCTGAAGACTTTCTCAGTTACCTCTTTTCCTAGGTTCTTGACAACTCAAGTCCAAGATGTTCGCAAGGTTACTGAGCTTTCCAGTTACTTAGACTGTTCGTCAAGGTTATTGAAGATTTGATCCGGTTACATTTTGAAGACTGGCCCCGATAGTTACTTAATGTATCGTAAGTTAATGAGACTGTATCGTCAAGGTTCTTAGAGCCTTATTCAGGTTCTTGAAGTGTTATTCAGGTTCCTTAGACTGTTCGTTCAAGGTTCCTTAGATTTCCATGGTTCCTTAGACTTGTGTCAGTTATTTGAAAGATTTTCAGGTGTCCTTAGATTTCAGGTTCCTTAGATTTCCATGGTTCTTAGATTTCCAGGTACTTAAGATTTCTCATGGTTCTAGATTTTCAGGTTCTTGAAGATGTTGTCATGGTTCTGGTGTATGCAATTTTTGAAGATTAGCAAGGTACTAAGACTTATCTCAAGGTTACTAAGACTTCTCAAGACTAAACGTCGCAATTGTTGAAGCGTACGTATTTATTCGAAGTGTATCGTCAAGGTTACTTGAAGACTGTATCGTCAAGGTTACTGAAGACTGTATCGTCAAGGTTACTTGAAGCTGTATCGTCAAGGTTCTAAGACTGTATCGTCAAGGTTACTTGAAGACTGTATGTCAAGGTTACTTGAAGACTGTATCGTCAGTTCGAAGTGTATCGTCAAGGTTACTGAAGACTGTATCGTCAAGTTAAGACTGTATCGTCAAGGTTCGAAGCTGTATCGTCAAGGTTACTGAAGACTGTATCGTCAAGGTTACTGAAGACTGTATCGTCAAGGTTCTGAAGACTGTATCGTCAAGGTTACTTGAAGACTGTATCGTCAAGGTTACTGAAGACTGTATCGTCAAGGTTACTTGAAGACTGTATCGTCAAGGTTACTTGAAGACTGTATCGTCAAGGTTACGAAGACTGTATCGTCAAGGTTACTTGAAGACTGTATCGTCAAGGTTACTTGAAGACTGTATCGTCAAGGTTACTTGAAGACTGTATCGTCAAGGTTACTGAAGACTGTATCGTCAAGGTTACTTGAAGATGTATCTCATGGTGTACGTCAAGGTAGAAGTGTATCGTCAAGGTTACTGAAGACTGTATCGTCAAGGTTACTTGAAGACTGTATGTCAAGGTTACTTAAGACTGTATCGTCAAGGTTCTGAAGACTGTATCGTCAAGGTTCTGAGACTGTATCGTCAAGGTTACTTGAAGACTGGTATCGTCAAGGTTACTTGAAGACTGTATCGTCAAGGTACTTGAAGACGTTCGTCAAGGTTACTTAATATCGTCAAGTTACTGAAGACTGTATTCAAGGTTACTTGAAGACTGTAAGGTTACTTGAAGACTGTATCGTCAAGGTTACCTGAAGACTGTATCCAAGGTTACTGAAGATGTATCGTCAAGGTTACTTGAAGACTTATCGAAGTTGATCGTCAGGTTTGAAGACTGTACCAAGGTTACTTGAGCTGTATCGTCAAGGTTACTTGAAGACTTATCGTCAAGGTTACGAAGACTGTATCGTCAAGGTTCTTGAAGACTGTATCGTCAAGGTTCTTGAAGACTGTATCGCAAGGTATTGAAGACTGTATCGTCAAGGTTACTTGAAGACTGTATCGTCAAGGTTACTTGAAGACTGTATCGTCAAGGTTACTTGAAGACTTATCGTCAAGGTTACTTGAAGACTGTATCGTCAAGGTTACTTGAAGATTATCGTCAAGGTTACTTGAAGACTGTATCGCAAGTTATGAGACTGTATCGTCAAGGTTACTTGAAGACTGTATCGTCAGGTTACTTGAAGACTGTATCGTCAAGGTTACTTGAAGACTGTATCGTCAGGTTACTTGAAGACTGTATCTCAAGGTTCTTGAAGACTGTGATCGTCAAGGTTACTTGAAGACTGTATCGTCAAGGTTACTTGAAGTTGTTCGCAAGGTTACTGAGACTGTATCGTCAAGGTTACTTGAAGACTGTATCGTCAAGGTTACTTGAAGACTGTATCGTCAAGGTTACTTGAAGACTGTTCGAAGGTTCTTGAAGACTGATCGTCAAGGTTACCTGAAGACTGTATCGTCAAGTTACTTGAAGACTGTTCGTCAAGGTTACTTGAGACGTATCGTCAAGGTTACTTAAGACTGTATCGTAAGGTTACTTGAAGACGTATCGTCAAGGTTACTTAAGACTGTATCGTCAAGGTTACTTGAAGACTTGTATCGTCAAGGTTACTGAAGACTGTATGTAAGGTTACTTGAAGACGTATCGTCAAGGTTACTTGAAGACTGTATCGTCAAGGTTACTTGAAGCTGTATCGTCAAGGTTACTTGAAGACTATTAAGGTTCGAAGTTCAGTTACTTAAGACTGTATCGTCAAGGTTCTTGAAGACTTTCTAAGGTTTTGAAGACTGTATCGTCAGTTACTTGAAGACGTATCGTCAAGGTTATTAGACTATCGTTAAGGTTACTTGAAGACTGTATCATCAAGGTTACTTGAAGACTGTATCGTCAAGGTTACTTGAAGACTGTATCGTGAAGGTTACTTGAAGACTGTATCGTCAAGGATACTTGAAGACTGTATCGTCAAGGTTACTTGAAGACTGTATCGTCAAGTTTACTTGAAGACTGTATCGTCAAGGTTACCTGAAGACTGTATCGTCAAGGTTACTTGAAGACTGTATCGTCAAGGTTACTTGAAGACTGTATCGTCAAGGTTACTTGAAGACTGTATCGTCAAGGTTACTTGAAGACTGTATCGTCAAGGTTACTTGAAGACTGTATCGTCAAGGTTACTTGAAGACTGTGTATCGTCAAGGTTACTTGAAGACTGTATCGTCAAGGTTACTTGAAGACTGTATCGTCAAGGTTACTTGAAGACTGTATCGTCAAGGTTACTTGAAGACTGTATCGTCAAGGTTACTTGAAGACTGTATCGTCAAGGTTACTTGAAGACTGTATCGTCAAGGTTACTTGAAGACTGTGTATCGTCAAGGTTACTTGAAGACTGTATCGTCAAGGTTACTTGAAGACTGTATCGTCAAGGTTACTTGAAGACTGTATCGTCAAGGTTACTTGAAGACTGTGTATCGTCAAGGTTACGTGAAGACTGTATCGTCAAGGTTACTTGAAGACTGTATCGTCAAGGTTACTTGAAGACTGTATCGTCAAGGTAACTTCAAGATAATGTGGTCACGACGCCTACAATCTCTGATACAATAACGAGGAGTAAGCTTAGAAAAGATGTATTCTAGGAAGCACCTTTAATTCCTTTAACAACAACACCTTTATTTCTTTCTACAGTATACAAAACGTAGTTTACTTGTAATAAAATATTGTTAAACACAAAAGAAAACCACTAACAGGCTGTTAGATATGTCTTATTTAAACTGATTCATTGTTGTAAATACGGAGGATACGTAGGAAGAAGCCAATAATAATAATAATTATGTTAATTTGATTTCTACCAGTACATGATACAACTTATACAGACCATAGTTCACATCAGTGACATACTATATAAAGTCCCTGGTTATGTAGAGCATTTCCTGCAAATTAGGTTAATTTTGTCCCCAGGATGCTACCCACACCACTCACCTAACACCCAGGTACCTATTTACTGCTAAGTGAACAGTGACAGCAGGTGAAAGGTAACTAACACCCAGGTACCTACTTACTGCTAGGTGAACAGTAACACTAGATGTGAGGTAACTAGCACCCAGGTACCTACCTACCACTAGATGAACAGTGACGGCAAATGTAAGGAAACATGTCCAATGTTTCCACCCATGTCAGGGATCGAACCAAGGACACTCAGTGTGTGAGGCGAGTGCGTTGTCAACCTGTTGTTGGTAGTCACAACATACCCATGTTGTGAGTGGTAGTCACAACATACCCATGCTGTTAGTTGTAGTCACAACATACCCATGCTGTTAGTTGTAGTCGCAACATACCCATGTTGTGGGTGGTAGTCACAGCATACCCATGTTGTGGGTGGTAGTCACAACATACCCATGTTGTGAGTGGTAGTCACAACATACCCATGCTGTTAGTTGTAGTCGCAACATACCCATGATGTGGGTGGTAGTCACAACATACCCATGTTGTGAGTGGTAGTCACAACATACCCATGTTGTGAGTGGTAGTCACAACATACCCATGTTGTGAGTAGTAGTCACAACATACCCATGATGTGGGTGGTAGTCACAACATACCCATGTTGTGAGTGGTAGTCATAATATACTCATTTTGTGAGTGGTAGTCACAACATACCCATGTTGTGAGTGGTAGTCACAACATACCCATTTTGTGAGTGGTAGTCACAGCATACCCATGTTGTGAGTGGTAGTCACAACATATCCATGTTGTGAGTGGTAGTCACAACATACCCATGTTGTGGGTGGTAGTCACAACATGCCCATATTGTGAGTGGTAGTCACAATATACCCATGTTGTGAGTGGTAGTCACAACATACCCATGTTGTGAGTGGTAGTCACAACATACCCATGTTGTGAGTGGTAGTCACAACATACCCATGTTGTGAGTGGTAGTCACAACATACCCATGTTGTGAGTGGTAGTCACAACATACCCATGTTGTGAGTGGTAGTCACAACATACCATGTTGTGAGTGGTAGTCACAACATACCCATGTTGTGAGTGGTAGTCACAACATACCCATGTTGTGGGTGGTAGTCACACCATACCCATGTTGTGAGTGGTAGTCACAACATACCCATGTTGTGAGTGGTAGCCACAACATACCCATGTTGTGAGTGGTAGTCACAACATACCCATGCTGTGAGTGGTAGTCACAACATACCCATGGTGTGGGTGGTAGTCACAACATACCCATGTTGTGAGTGGTAGTCACAACATACATATGTTGTGAGTGTTAGTCACAACATACCCATGTTGTGAGTGGTAGTCACAACATACCCATGTTGTGGGTGGTAGTCACAACATACCCATGCTGTTGGGTGGTAGTCACAACATACCCATGGTGTGGGTGGTAGTCACAACATACCCATGTTGTGAGTGGTAGTGACAACATACCCATGTTATAAGTAGTAGTCACAACATACCCATGTTGTGAGTGGTAGTCACAACATACCCATGTTCTGAGTGGTAGTCACAACATATCCATGTTCTGAGTGGTAGTCACAACATACCCATGTTGTGGGTGGTAGTCACATACCCATGCTGTGGGGTGGTAGTCACAACATACCCATGGTGTGGGTTGTAGTCACAACATACCCATGTTGTGAGTGGTAGTCACAACATACCCATGTTCCATGTATGAGTGGTAGTCACAACATACCCATGTTGTGAGTGGTAGTCACAACATACCCATGTTGTGAGTGGTAGTCACAACATACCCATGTTGTGAGTTGTAGTCACAACATACCTATGTTGTGAGTGGTAGTCACAACATACCCATGTTGTGAGTGGTAGTCACAACATACCCATGGTGTGGGTGGTAGTCACAACATACCCATGTTGTGAGTGGTAGTCACAACATACCCATGTTGTGAGTGGTAGTCACAACATACCCATGGTGTGAGTGGTAGTCACAACATTCCCATGTTGTGAGTGGTAGTCACAACATACCCATGTTGTGAGTGGTAGTCACAGCATATCCATGGTGTGGGTGGTAGTCACAACATACCCATGTTGTGAGTGGTAGTCACAACATACCATGCTGTGGGTGGTAGTCAATTACCCAGTATAGCTAGCATCGACCCGTGCTGGGGATCTTTTCTTATGCTAAATCAAAGTCGAGAACAACATCCAGTATTGGGCCCCTACTTAAACGAGATGGGTCCTACACAGATGACAGCAAGGAAATGAGTGAGTTACTAAAGTCCCAGTATGACTCAGTTTTTAGCGAGCCGCTAACCAGACTGAAAGTCGAAGACCTAAATGATTTTTTTATGAGAGTGCCACAGAACTTGGCAGACGGATGCATATCTGACATTACCCTGACGCCAAATGACTTCGAAAAGGCAATAAATGACATGCCCATGCACTCTGCTCCAGGCTCAGACTCATGGAACTCTGTGTTCATTCAGAACGGCAAGAAGCCCCTATCACGTGCTTTTAACATCTATGGAGAGGGAGCATGGACACGGGTCGTCCCGCAGTTACTAAAAACAACAGACATAGCCCCACTCCACAAAGGGGGCAGTAAAGCAATAGCTAAGAACTACAGACCAATAGCGCTAACGTTCCATATCATAAAAATCTTTGAAAGGGTTCTAAGAATCAAGATTGCCACTTATCTAGATGACCATCAATTGCACAACCCAGGGCAGCATGGGTTTAGAGCAGGTCGGTCCTGTCTGTCCCAACTACTGGACCACTACGACAAGGTTCTGGATGCTCTAGAAGACAAACAGAATGCAGATGTTATATACACAGACTTTGCAAAAGCCTTTGACAAGTGTGACCATGGTGTAATAGCACACAAAATGCGTGATAAAGGAATAACAGGAAAAGTTGGTAGATGGATCGATAATTTCCTAACAAGTAGAACTCAAAGAGTAGTAGTCAACAGAGTAAAGTCTGAGGCGGCTACAGTGAAAAGCTCTGTTCCACAATGCACAGTACTTGCTCCCATCCTGTTCCTCATCCTCATATCGGACATAGACAGGGATATAAGCCACAGTGCCGTGTCTTCCTTTGCAGATGACACCCGAATCTGTATGACAGTGTCCACCGTTGAAGACACTGCAAGACTCCAAGCAGATATCAACCAAATCTTTAAATGGGCTGCAGAAAACAATATGAAGTTCAATGATGAGAAATTTCAATTACTCAGATATGGAAAACGTGAGGAAATTAAAATCTCATCGGAGTACAAAACAAATTCCAACCACACAATAGAGAGAAAAACTAATGTCAAAGACCTGGGAGTGATCATGTCAGAGGATCTCACCTTCATGGACCATAATACCGTAGCAATCGCATCTGCTAGAAAAATGACAGGATGGATAATGAGAACCTTCAAAACCAGGGATGCCAAGCACATGTTGACACTTTTCAGGTCGCTTGTTCTATCTAGGCTGGAATATTGCTGTACACTAACTGCACCTTTCAAGGCGGGTGAAATTGCTGACCTAGAAAATCTACAGAGAACATTCACGGCACGCATAACCGCGATAAACCACCTCAATTACTGGGAACGCTTGAAGTTCCTAAACCTGTACTCCCTAGAACGCAGGCGGGAGAGATACATTATTATATACACTTGGAAAATTCTCGAGGGATTAGTACCAAACTTACACAAGAAAATCACTCCCTACGAAAGCAAAAGACTCGGCAGGCGATGTAACATCCCCCCAATGAAAAGCAGGGGTGCCACTAGCACGTTGAGAGACAACACAATAAGTGTCAGGGGCCCAAGACTGTTCAATTGCCTCCCAGCATACATCAGGGGGATTACCAACAAACCCCTGGCTGTCTTCAAGCAGGCACTGGACAGGCACCTAAAGTCGGTACCTGACCAGCCAGGCTGTGGTTCGTACGTTGGACTGCGTGCGGCCAGCAGTAACAGTCTGGTTGATCAGGCTCTGATCCAACATGAGGCCTGGTCACAGACCGGGCCGCAGGGGCGTTGACCCCTGGAACTCTCTCCAGGTATACTCCAGGTATTGCTTCTGTTGTGAGCTGGATGTACTTGCACTCGTTTTCACATATCCTTCTGTCTTATTATTATTATTATTATTATTATTATTATTGTTATTATTATTAATTATTATTATTATATTTCATTATTATTAAAATTAGTGGCCATCTTTATACTTAATACCATCTAGTAAAATGTAAATCACTCATTGTAACTTTTCCAAAGAAATAAGAATTGTATTGTATTAATAAATTTTTATTATTTATTATCATATGCTGTATAATCCTACGGGTTTAGCGCTCCACATGATTATAATTATAATTTATAATCATTATAGTAATTATTGTTATTATGATGATGATTTTATTTATATTTTATTAGGATTATTTCAATAATATAATTTTATTATTATTATTTTATTATTAATTATTTTATTATTTCAATATTACTTAAATATTTTTATATTGACGAATATGAACTAAATCTCGTTAATCCGGATTCTCAAGAACGCCAACTTCATGTGTTGACAAGAACACGAACACAAATTATTTAACATTTCTCCTTAATTATATAAAAAATCCACAAAAATAATTTTTATATATTGCAATTTCAACTAATTTTTAAATATTTTATCTAAAAAGATGCACTGAGTTAACCATAAGAGGGAATAAATCTTAAATATAGAGAGCATGCGAGGGAATCCGGCGACCGCCATTTGTTACCCACAATTCTCTCTCTCTCAGTCTTTCCAGTGTATCCGCCATGGAGGAGACGTAAGTGATTTGCCATTATTGTCTTTTATCGGGGTTTATTTCCTTCATCCTGGGTGATGTGATGTCTCTGTGGCATGCTGGATGTTCTCTAGTGATGTCTTTGTCCTGTAAGGTAGTTTTGGGGTTAATTTTGCTTCAGATTTCGAGGGATATGAGAGGTAAGTTTTTGATGTTTACATCCTGGGTGGTTTGTATGGTACATGTGTCTATTTTATGCTCTAAACCCTCAAGATAGGTCTCTAGATGCCGGTAAGAGGCTCTTGATCCCAGGAATTGGATGCCTTATCCCATCGTGTTCACATCTTACGCTCAGATAAGTTAATGTGCACGAGTAGGAATTATTGTAGCAATACCGACGTGATAATGAATTAAGACATGTGCAACATCTGGGTTCTTTATTTTGTAGACGTTTCGCCCACCAGTAGCTTTATCACTACAGTTCATGGACACGGTCTGAAAAGTGGAGGATTATATACACAAGACAGTGGAAGACAAGGTGATCAGTCCCTCAGTCTTGAAGCTGTTGATAATAACATAGGGAAGAATAAACAAAGTTAGTCTCTGGTCAACACTTATTATCCGATTTTAGGGCAAGTTTGTGTTGCTGATTCCGAATGTCATCAGTTTGCTTGATTGGCTCTTGGTTTTGATAAATTTGGTATACCGTAGTAGGCCTACTGGCTCGTGCTAGGCAGGCCCAAGTCCCCTACTGGCCCAAGCCAGTCAGGTCTAACTCACACCCACTCGTGTACTTGTTTAACCTATTTTAAAAGTACACAGTGTTTTAGCTTCAGTGACGGTACTCGGGAGTTTGTTCCACTCATCCACAACTCTTATTACCAAACCAGTGCTTTAATATATCCTTTCCTGGTGGCGAAAGCTCTAATTTCACACATTGAGGGTCCGGGTTCGATTCCCGGCGAGGGAATCCTACGTTAATGCTACAAATATTTTGAGGTAAGTAATGAGTGTACTGTGTGTGTATTTTACTTTTTATTGTTTTTTTAATGCCTAGTTAGTGTAAACTTATCTGGCATTTATAAGTGGAAAAAAATGGCATTCTGCTTTCTGGCGGTAGCCTGGAACCTAACCTGCCGAATAAGTGGGGCCCTACTGTATTAGACATGCCAGTTGGATGCGTATCGGACAAGTGGAAAAAAGCTGGCAAGCAAAATCCCAAGTTCAAACACTCCACCTAGCGACTACCTCACTGGCACCTACCCGAATACACTATTCTTAGCTCCGACCAACCCAACAGAAGTCTCACTTGTAATCAACACATTAAAAAACAAGGCAGGAGATCTAAATAACTTACCACCTTTGATATACAAAAAAAGCTTCTCAAGTTCTCTCACCAATTATTGCAACACTCTTTAACAAATCCATAAGAACATAAGAAAGAAGGAACACTGCAGCAGGCCTACTGGCCCATGCGAGGCAGGTCCAAGTCTCCCACCGGCCCAAGCCAATGTCCCGACCCAGCCAGGTCAGGTTACATTCACTTAAGGAAGGAGCACGGCATCTGACCTAGTAGCACAAACTAGTCAGGTCCAACTCACACCCACCCGCACCCACTCATATATTTATCTAGCCTATTTTTAAAACTACACAACGTTTTAGCCTCTATAACTGTACTCGGGAGTTTGTTCCACTCATCGACAACTCTATTACCAAACCAATGCTTTCCTATATCCTTCCTGAATCTGAATTTATCCAACTTAAAGCAATTTCTGCGAGTCCTGTCAATACTAGATATTTTTAGCACGCTATTTACATCACCTTTATTTATTCCTGTTTTCCATTTATACACCTCAATCATTTATAGTCATATGACGTAGGACTACGGTTTGGACCCTGAACTCAAAGCCGTAGAACTACGGCACGGACCCTGAAAGGGTTAAGCTCAATTTCAAGCTACTTTGTCCTGAAACTAATCATAATCATCACTATTTCTGTAATATATCTTCCATTCTATTTCATAATATGTACCAAGAAACCAAAAATACAACCATTAAAACCACATGAAAATACACTGCAAAGTCACTGTGTACTGCAGGATTTTTTATATGGTACACATTTACTGCATAGACCCATTCTATCTTCTCTAGGCCCAAATTTACCGCTCACAGCTTATATCTGAGTGAGATGAGAACTTTCAAAACAAGGGAAATAATGCCGATGGTGACACTATTCAAATCGCTAGTGCTCCCTCACTTAGAATACTGCTCAGTGCTGACGGCCCCGTTCAGGGCAGGAGAAATAGCAGAGCTGGAACAAATCCAGAGATCGTTTACGGCTCACATTGAGCCATTGAAACATCTAAATTATTGGTAACGCCTTCAAGTCTTGAACATGTACTCATTGGAGCGGAGGAGAGAGAGATACATGATAATATATACATGGAAAGTACTTGAGGGCCTGGTCCCAAATCTGCACACTGCCATAACAACATACTGGAGTGATAGATATGGGAGAAAGTGTAAAATAAATCCAGTGAGGAGCAGGGGTGCGGTGGGGACAATACGGGAGCACTGTATTAACATCCGGGGTCCCAGACTATTCAACATCTTACCAGAAGATATCCGAAACACGGCTGGAACCAGTGTAGAAGCCTTCAAGAGGAAACTGGACAAATATCTTCTCCAGGTGCCAGATCAACAAGGCTGTGATGGATATGTGGGGCAGCGGGCCTCCAGCAGCAACAGCCTGGTTGACCAGGCAAGCACCAGACGAGCCTGGCCCATGGCCGGGCTCAGAGAGTAGATACTCTCGAAACTCTTCAAAGGTATATCAAAGGTATGGCATCATACTATGGGACCGACACTGGCTTCAAAGCTGTTATACCATGGGACCAACACTGATAGGGTTAAGGTCCCATAGCCAAGGCTGTTGCCCATATGGTCCCCCTTCCAGTTAGATTCTTTACATGACAGACTAAACTTTGCAGTTAACCTTTCAGACAGTTGGGGAGGGAATACCTTGTTGCTGGTTATGGACTTTTGCCTTTCTCCTTGGATCAGACCACATTACCTTATTCCCCATGAGCTATGTGACCTTTGAAAGTTTAGAGTTTCCCCATTAATATAATTTATAGGTCTTTGTATTATTTCTAAGAAGTGTTAATTTAATTTTGTTTCAGGAAAAGCAAGGATGCTGCTGCCCCAAGGGTGAGGCAGCGCAGGAAGAAACCAGCTGACCCAGCTTTATGGAAGAAAAAGCCTGTTGACACTAAACCCAAAGAGGCTGTTACCAAGAAGGCAACTGAATCCAAGCCTAAGACAGGAACTGGCAAACCCCGAATTCGCCGGCCCAAGAAGACGCCTGGTACAGCCCGAGTACCCAAACCCAAGAAGGTAACTAGCGGAGCCCCAGAACCCAAGCCCAAGGAGGCAGCATCCAAGCCCAAGAAGGATGCAGTTTCTAAACCCAAGAAAGATGCAGCATCTAAGCTCAAACGCAAACCACTTACAAAGTTCAAGCTTCCTGCAGTGCCTGAGATCCTCTTGAAACGCAGGAGACAGAGGATTGCTGAAAGGAAGCAAAGAATTGATGCTGTTATCAAGGTTAGTTTTTCTTTATGTGGTATGAATCCCTTCAAGGGGGAGACTTTGAAGAAGATAAAGGGATCTTGATCTAGGTAATTGGAGCTACAGTACCTTCCTTTCCATAGATCAGATTGGGTTACCTCTCATTCCTCAGGCACTTTGTCTCCTATAGGTTTAGCACTTCTCATGAAAATAATTATTATTAGAGTTTTTGGTCAATTTGCTTGAAAGTCAAAATGTTTACAAAAGTACCCATATAATTATCAAGTAGTGTTAGTAATATGTGCTCACCCATATCAGACTGCTATGTATATTGCTACTGTGAGAACCCTCCCAACAGTAGTAGTAAATGTGAGATCATCAGTCTTGTTTATCAGATGTACAGTCAACCCCCTCCTTAACAAACTAGATGGGGACTGGAAGAAATTTTTGTTGACCTTTTCACTGTTTTCCACTTATGTGTCTTAATCATAGCTTCTTCAAATATTCTGAGTAGTAAATTTTGGCTTAGACATTAGACAATAGGTCTGTGGTGGGAGTGTACAGTATAAAAACAAAATCCTGCCCTATGAAGTACCTAATGGGATCAGCTAACCTCTAACCTTGACTTTGGGTTAAAATAGGACTTAAAGGTATTTCCTAGGATAGTTTTCAGGGATTTGTAGGCCGTTTCTTGATAGACCGGAAGACATATTGGTGAAATGGAGTTGATTCTGGGCAGGAAGTGGCCTTAAATTGGCAGAAATATTAAAGTTTTTATAGGTAGTAGGTTGGTAGACAGCAACCACCCAGGAAAGTACTACCGTCCTGCCAAGTGAGTGTGAAACAAAAGCCTGTATTTGTTTTACATGATGGTAGGATTGCTGGTGTCTTTTTTTCTGTCTCATGAACATGCAAGATTTCAGGTACGTCTTGCTACTTCGACTTACACTTAGGTCACACTAAACATACATGTACACGTTTATGTATACACACTTATCTGAGTTTTCTTTGATTTTATCTTAATAGTTCTTGTTCTATTTGCTTTTACTTTCATATCCATGGGGAAGTGGAATAAGAATCTTTCCTCCGTAAGCCATGCGTGTTGTAAAAGTCAACTAAAATGCCGGGAACAATGGGCTAGTAACCCCTTTTCCTGTATAGATTTACTAAAAGGAAAAAGAAAACCGTCGAAGTGGGATGTTTGAATGTGTGTGGATGTTGTGCGAATGATAAGAAAGAGATGATTGTAGATGTTATGAATGAAAATAAGCTGGATGTCCTGGCTTTAAGTGAGACAAAGGTGAAGGGGGTAGGAGAGTTTCAGTGGGGGGAAATAAATGGGATTAGGTCAGGGGTTTCAAATAGAATTAGAGCTAAAGAAGGAGTGGCAATAATGTTGAATAATAAATTATGGCAGGTAAAAAGGGAATATAAATGTATAAATTCAAGGATTATGTGGAGTAAAATAAAAGTTGGATGTGAAAAGTGGGTTGTAGTAAGTGTTTATGCACCTGGAGAAGAGAGAAGTGTAGAGGAGAGAGAGAGAGATTTTGGGAAATGTTGAGTGAGTGCGATGGGAGTTTGGAACCAAGTGAGAAAGTACTTGTGGATCTTAATGCTAAAGTGGGTAAAAATGTTGTGGAGGGAGTAGTAGGTAAATTTGGGGTGCCAGGGGTAAATGTAAATGATGAACCATTAATTGAGGTTTGGTAATAAGTAATACATATTTTATGAAAAAGAGGATAAATAAGTATACAAGGTATGATATAGCATGTAATTAATGTAGTTTGTTAGATTGTCTTGGTGGACAAAAGGTTGATGGGTAGGCTTCAGGATGTACATGTTTATAGAGGGGCAACGGATATATCGGATCATTATTTAGTTGTAGCTACAGTTAGAGTAAAAGGTAGATGGGACAAAAAGAAAATGGCAACAGCAAGTAAGAGAGAGGTAAAAGTGTATAAACTAAGGGAGGAGGAAGTTAGGGTGAGATATAAGCAACTATTGGCAGAAAGGTGGGCTAGTGCAAGTATGAATAGTGGGGTGGTTGAAGAGAATTGGGATAGTTTTAAAAATGCAGTATTAGAATGTGGGGCAGAAGTTTGTTGCTACAGGAGGGTGGGTGCAGGAGGAAAGAGGAGTGAGTGGTGGAATGAAGAAGTAAAGAGTGATAGAAGAGAAAAAGGTAGCTTATGAGAGGTTTTTACAAAACAGAAGTGTTAATAGAAGAGCAGAGTATATGGAGAGTAAAAGAAGGGTGAACAGAGTGGTGAGAGAGTGCAAAAGGAGAGCAGATGAAAGAGTGGGAGAGGCTCTGTCAAGAAATTTTGCTGAAAACTAAAAAAATTTGGAGTGAGATAAACAAGGTAAGAAAGCCTAGGGAACTGATGGATTTGTCAGTTAAAAACAGAGTAGGGGAGTTAGTAGATGGGGAGCTGGAGGTATTGGGTAGATGGCGGGAATATTTTGAGGAACTATTAAATGTCGATGAAAAGAGGGGGCGGTAATTTCATGCACTGTCCAGGGAGGTATAACATCGTTTAGGAGTGAAGAAAAGTAGGATGTGAGTGTGGGGGAGGTGCGTGAGGCATTACGTAGAATGAAAGGGGGTAAAGCAGCTGGAACTGATGGGATCATGACAGAAATGTTAAAAGCAGGGGGGGATATAGTGTTGGAGTGGTTGGTATTTTTGTTTGATAAATGTATGAAAGGGGAAGGTACCTAGGGATTGGCAGAGAGCATGTATAGTTCCTTTATATAAAGTGACGGGGGATAAAAGAGAGTGTAAGAATTATAGGGGAATAAGTTTACTGAGTATACCAGGTAAAGTGTACGGTAGGGTTGTTATTGAAAGAATTAGAGGTAAGACAGAGTAGGATTGCAGATGAGCAAGGAGGCTTTAGAGTGGGTAGGGGATGTGTTGATCAAGTGTTTACATTGAAGCATATATGTGAACAGTATTTAGATAAAGGAAGAAGTTTTCATTGCATTTATGGATTTAGAAAAGGCATATGATAGAGTGGATAGGGGAGCAATGTGGCAAATGTTGCAAGTCTATGGAATAGATAGTAAGTTACTGAATGCTGTAAAGAGCTTTTATGAGGACACTGAGGCTCAGGTTAGGGTGTGTAGGAGAGAGGGAGATTACTTCGTGGTAAAAGTAGGTCTTAGACAGGGATGTGTAATGTCACAATGGTTGTTTAATATATTTTTAGATTGGGTTGTAAAAGAAGTAAATGCTAGGGTGTTGGGGAGAGGGGTGGAATTAAATTATGGGGAATTAAATGTAAAATGGGAGTTGACACAGTTACTTTTTGCTGATGATACTGTGCTTATGGGAGATTCTAAAGAAAAGTTGCAAAGGTTAGTGGACAAGTTTGGGAGGGTGTGTAAAGGTAGAAAGTTGAAAGTGAACATAGATAAGAGTAAGGTGATGAGGGTATCAAATGATTTAAATAAAGAAAAATTGGATATCACATTGGAGAGAGGGATTATGGAAGAAGTGAATGTTTTCAGATATTTGGGAGTTGACTTGTCAGCGGATGGATTTATGAAGGATGCGGGTAACCATAGAATTGATGAAGGAAAAAAGGTGAGTGGTGCGTTGAGGTATCTGTGGAGACAAAAAACGTTATCCATGGAGGCAAAGAAGGGAATGTATGAAAGTATAGTGGTAACAACACTTATATGGGTGTGAAGCATGGGTTACAAATGCTGCAGCGAGGAGGCGGCTGGAGGCAGTGGAGATGTCCTGTCTAACTGCAATGTGTGGTGTAAATATTATGCAGAAAATTCGGAGTGTGGAAATTAGGAGGTGTGGAGTTACTAAAAGTATTTGTCAGAGGGCTGAAGAGGGGTTGTTGAGGTGGTTTGGTCATTTAGAAAGAATGGATCAAAGAAGAATGACTTGGAGAGCTTATAAATCTGTAGGGGAAGGACGGCGGGGTAGGGGTCGTCCTCGAAAAGGTTGGATTGAGGGGGTAAAGGAGGTTTTGTGGGTGAAGGGCTTGGACTTCCAGCAAGCATGTGTGAGCGTGTTAGATAGGAGTGAATGGAGACAAATGGTTTTTGGGACCTGACGAGCTGTTGGAGTATGAGCAGGGTAATATTTTGTGAAGGGATTCAGGGAAACCAGTTAATTGAATTAGTTGGACTTGAGTCCTGGAAATGGGAAGTACATTGCCTGCACTTTAAAGGAGGGGTCTGGGATAGTGACAGTTAGGAGGGACTTATTCTCAATTGTCGTATGTATCCGAGCGCCTCTGCATAGACAGTGATTTTGTATGAGTGAGGTGAAAGTGTTGAATAGTGATGAAAGTATTTTCTTTTTGGGGATTTTCTTTCTTTTTGGGTCACCCTGCCTCGGTGGGAGACAGCCGACTTGTTGAAAAATAAAATAAAAGTTTTTAATTTTTTCCACAGGAAGGGTTGGTTCCTCCCTTACTCCTTGACAAGTCTGTTTTATGGGATTTTACTAGGTCTGCTTCAATTACTGGGATGGCCTAAAAAAAAAGTGCAGGCATTGTACTTCCCATTTCCAGGACGGCTAACTGGTTTCCCTGAATTCCTTCACAAAATATTACCCTGCTCACACTCCAACAGCTCGTCATGTCCCGAAAACCATTCATCTCCATTCACTCCTATCTAACACCCTCACTCATGCTTGCTGGAAGTTCAAGCCCCTTGCCCACAAAACCTCCTTTACCCCTCCCTCCAACCTTTTCGAGGACGACCCCTACCCTGCCTTCTGTTCCCTATGGATTTATTCGCTCTCCAAGTCATTCTACTTGTTCAATTCTCTCTAAATGACCAAACCACCTCAACAACCCCTCTTCAGCCCTCTGACTAATACATTTGGTAACGCCACACTACGAATTCTCTGCATAATATTTACACCACACATTGCCCTTAGATAGGACATCTCCACTGCCTCCAGCTGCCTTCTTGCTGTAGCATTTACAACCCATGCTTCACACCCATATAAATGTGTTGGTACCACTATACTCTCACACATTCCCTTCTTTGCCTCCATGGATAACATTTTTTGTCTCCACAGATACCTCAGTGCACCACTCAATTTTTTCCTTCATCAATTCTGTGGTTAACCTCATCCTTCATAAACCCTCCCTCCAATGTGATATCCAATATCTAAATCATTTGATACCCTCATCACCTTACTCATATCTATGTTCACTTTCAACTTTCTACCTTTACTCACCCTCCCAAACTCGTCCACTAACCTTTGCAACTTTTCTTTAGAATCTCCCAAAAGCACAGTATCACCAGCAAAAAGTAACTGTCAACTTCCATTTTGTATTTGATTCCCCATAATTTAACCCTTTACCGGGCACTCCCTGGAAAATGATAATTTCGAAATGTATTTCATATGAGTGGATAGAGTAACTCAATGTAAGGATAATGAGCCCATATAATTGAAATTCTAAAAACAACTTTTCACGCAATTGCCAATATTCAAGGACCGTCTACAGACGGTCCTGACCGTTAAAGGGTGTCAAATTCTGAATGTTGCAAATTTGCAATTGTTAATAAAACACCAAATAAGTATTTTTCTATTTTATTATACTAATAGACAATATCAAAAACACAAATGGAACTTGTTGCCAAACATTATGTAGGTATAAAAAATATTAAAGTGAACCAAAGAGCAACATGGACACATTGCAAAGGGATAAAACTTTCAAGTCCCATATTCCTGAATTTCCTGAGAAAAAACAATCATTCTTGATCACTAATTGCTACAATGAAAGGCTATGAAGCAATTTCTTTCCTTCTTGATGCATAGATTTACCTTGCATACAGCACACGAAAATGAGGATGTGACATGATTTTTCGTTTTGCTGCAATAATTGCATGTAAATATTCTGCCTTGCACTGACCAGTGACCTAGCATTTTATCAAACCTATCATTTTGGTCAAACCTCACACTGTCATCAGGCCTTTCTGCACGTTGGTACTGCACTGGAGATGGCAACAGGTCATCTGGTTCTGGATCTGAGTCACTTTCCACCAAAATGCAGAGATATTTGAACTTCTGTTGGAAGAGTTCACCATAGAACAATTTCTAATTGATCTGGAATGACAATAAGAATGTTCTGTACACACCCAGACCACTACAGAATTCATATATGCACTAGAAATTTTTATATAAATATTTATTTACTGAAATTTGAAATGTGGCCCTGACGGGCAGGACCGTCTGTACACGGTCCTCTTTTGTTGCACTTTTTTCAATTGCATGGTACACTCATAGTATGCATATCTAACTCCTGATATATATCTCAAAATATGCCTAAACTATTCATTTACACACTGGACACAACAAATAGTGCTTACCGACATTGTAGAGAGTATAATCACAGTGTATATGAGTGGAAGAAGAGCAAAAATCCGGCTCTGGGTGACGCCAAGCAACAAGTGTTTACATTTTGGTCTCTCAACCAATGGGAAGCGAGCAGATGCCGGTCTCACTTAGCTGGAGCGACTCACAGAAGGCTTGTGATTGGTCAGAAACAGAACGGGAACCTAGATGCGCTGGGGGAGTAGGATGACACGTGCAAAAAACACGTGTTTAGGACCGTCTCTACACGGTCCTGCCCGGTAAAGGGTTAATCCCTGCCCTCTCCCCAACACCCTAGCATTTATTTACTTTACAACCCCATCTATAAATATGTTAAACAACCATGATCAGCCATGACCAATCATTCATGGTTATAGTTTATTATCTTGAGAAATAATTCTTAGTTATACTTTATGAACTAAGAAATAGGGTAAAACTCATTTGTTTGTGTGATGGATTTAAAATGGAGAGAAAATATTATATAGTAGGGGCCTGGGGTTGGGATTAATGAATAGAGAAAAGGTTGTTTTATAGGCTGGAATGCCTGCAGTGTCTATCTTGGACTAGATGCTCACCTTACCTCGGTGGGAGATGATCAGTGTTAAAAAAAAAAATACATGATATTCCGCTTGTTTAGTAAAATAAATATAGCTGAATAAGCAAATTCAGCTTGCAAAGCATGACATGTATAACTCTTAAATCTATCATAAATGGCACACAAATAGGAGGGGGGGGAGGAAGCCACACCATTGTGTGTGTGGGGTCCAAATATTTTTTTGTGATTATATCTTCTTTATTTATTTAATTTCTCCACAGGCTAAGAGAGCCCTGAGGGCAAAGCGCCACAATATCTTCCGCCGAGCTGAGAGCTACATAAAAGAGTATCGCATAGCTGAAAGGCAGAATATTGACTTGATTCGTGAGGCTAAGAAGGAAGGCTCTGTGATTGTTCCTTCTGAGTCTAAGTTGGCCTTTGTCATCAGAATTAGGGGGTGAGTATTTTCTAACATATGCTTGAAGCATTTTAAATATATATGTAACAGACAAACAAATAGCAAGTGACTTGTAGCAAAATGAATGTTTGACACCTTTACCAGAGTACAACACTTGTGGAGTCCCATGTAGTACTGTGTTGCATTCACCATTCTCCCATTTCAGTAGACTATTTGTGAGTGCAACATTGTGGATTAATATAAATGTTTTTTTCAAGAGTAGGTGATTTAAGTTTCCATGAACTGTTTAGTAGAAGAGAATAAATGGGAATTAATTAAATGTTCTAAAATGTGAAGGCTAAAAACTTTAAAACTATTAATGCTTTTTAACCAATAATGGTACTTGTAGTTAAAACATAAAAGCTGTCAAAATGTATTATAAGAGGTGGAATATCATTGCTTGCATTGCATCTGTAAATTGCTTGGAATGTACTCTGGAGTATACATGGAGTGTCAACATTTGAATGCTTCACTTCATCTTGGTTGACTGGATGATAGAGAAGGTAGCCTGTTACATGCATGTCACAGGTAATGTACAAATGGGGTGTATTACCATACATGTGGACAAGATAAACAAAAATTATTTCAGATTATTGAGGTTGTGGTGGCCTGTAAGCCTTAGGGGTCACAAGTAGCAATAGTCTGGATAGTTGGGTGATAATAGATAAATCTAATCTCAGGATTGGCTGGGTGAATAAAAAAAAACATGAAACAAGTTGCAAGTATGCATGGTGATCTAAAGATAAAAAAAAAAATAACTAGGATAATTTGGGTCTTGTGGGGTAAATTGCAGTCCATTGTTGACTCTGAACTGCAACTGCCCCATTTAGTTTTGGCACTGTTTTTCTAGATTAAAAAAAAAATTATCTAGTTTACTGAGTATATCTTAAAAATTTAGTTGCTTAAACTCCTACAGCATCTTGATTTCCATAGACATTTCATTGCCATGAGTTTGGAATGGGAAGTGTAATCAGAGTTTGGAAGAAGAATATAGAGAGAGTGCAAACTAAGGTCCCTTTTGCACTTAATGCGAGTGGAATATTGACTAAGATTTTTCTAGTTTATGCCCAGTCTTGTTTGTACTATAGTATATAATAGTTTAGAATCTTTGGAAGCCCCAAAATTAAAAGTATTCAGTGTCAGCATAAAAAAAGTCATTGGGTTTAGAGATAGGGATGCATGACTAGGTGTCAGCAAGTGACGGGCATCAATTTTTTTTAATGCTAAGATTTTAATAGTCATCCTTATAAGTTTTTTTTTTTTTTTCCTTGTATTCAGGTTTTGATATCTAAATTTTTTACAGATACGCAACTCATGAATATATAAATTAACCACAGGTTTTCTGGCATTACCCATTTTTCTGCCTCTTATGAATGTTATTATTAACCAGATGTATTTCTGATATGGTCTCTAACCCCCCCCCTCCCCCAATTTAGGCAGGCATTGTCTTTATATTAAATCATTTTATGTAAAAAATGCTAAATATGACCACATTAACATATTTTTAAAGAACTCAATAGGGGTACAAGGGTCATATGGCACATCAGAACTAGTATGAAAAAATTGGCACTTGGAATAAAAAAAGGTTGGCCACCCCAGAGCTAGAATATTAGGTGGGCAGTGCTGAACGGCCTACTCTGGCTCTTAAGAATTTAACCTGTCATTTTGAGTATAACGTTGATAAATTATACAAGATAAAATTGGATAGTGCAGTAGAGGAAAGATTTCTGTATTGGATGTTTGTGTTGCACTAGCAAAAGATGAAGATTGCCTTTAGTAAACTAAGAAAGAAAACACAATTTGGATTTCATCTTCGTAATACAATTCAGAGGTCGTCAAAATCCCGTGTTCATTTATATTTAGTAATGTTAGTTTTCTTGTAAATTGGGAAGAACTTTGGAGCAACGTTTATTTTTGAACAGAAATGAGCTGATCCATAGTTTTACTAATTTTTATTTCATGGTTTTTAAGCTATAAGCTAAATACAATCTTTATTACCATACAAAGAGACAATTGAACTATGTGAAGAGTAATTGCATCACCACCTAGTAGTGCACATTATCTGAATAGTTTACAAAATATGTACTACTGTACTTATAGAAAAAATGCTATTTAGTATCTGTTTACTAGTGAAGTACACATTTTGAAAACTACTCATATAAGGGCACTTTTAGTTGAGGGCAAAATTACTCCTCATTGTGCAGTCCACTTGCCAAATAATGATGAGGTATTTATTAATATGGTTTGTTTTCAGTGTGAACCAGATCCATCCAAAGGTTCGTAAGGTGCTGCAACTGTTCCGCCTTCTCCAAATCAACAATGGTGTTTTCGTCAAGCTCAACAAGGTATACCTTCATTTTGTAGCAGTTTAATTACATAAGATTTCAATAAATGCTGTTATTCTTAATATTCAGCATGGTATAGTTTGCAATATTAACCAGGGTATATTGTCTGCAATATTAACCAGGGCATATTGTCTGCAATATTAAAAAAGGCATATTGTCTGCAATATTTACCAGGGCATATTGTCTGCAATATTAACCAAGGTATATTGTCTGCAATATTAACCAAGGTATATTGTCTGCAATATTAACCAGGGCATATTGTCTGCAATATTAACCAGGGCATATTGTCTGCAATATTAACCAAGGTATATTGTCTGCAATATTAACCAAGGTATATTGTCTGCAATAGTAACCAGGGCATATTGTCTGCAAAATTAACCAGGGCATATTTTCTAATATTAACTAGTGCATATTTGCAGTGTTAGCCAAGGTATGTCTGCAGTGTATATGAGGGCCAATTTTTATGCTTTTAATTTTTGCAGGCCACTATCAGCATGCTGCGTATCGCTGAGCCATTCATTACCTGGGGTTACCCTAATTTGAAGAGTGTCAAGTCATTGGTATACAAGAGAGGCTATGCCAAGATTGCCCAACATCGTATACCACTGACGAAGAACGAAGTAATAGAGACAAAACTTGGTGAGTGTAGCATAAATAAATTCACCATCTCCCCCCTCCCCTCTTTTTTTTTTTTTTTTTTTTTTTACAAGTTTAAGTTAAGGGTTCCTAGCTTTATATGCTGAGAGTTTTTACCTATATCTGTTCATTTTAAATCCTTTTTATTGATATGAGGCATACAAAACAGGAACAGGATGAAGTTGGAGCCATCTTTGGGCTGGTGATTTCATTGTTTCAATTGGCTTTTTGGCAATGTCATTATGCTGTGTAAACATGTTACAGATTTGAGTCATTCTAGAAATGAATGGTCTCAGATGAAGTGAAGTTCTTGAGGGGTACAGCCAGAGTGTAGTTGGTTTGCTGCCCATCTTGTTGTGTAGAAGGTCATCAATCGCTATCCATTGAGTGGCGCCATGTGTGGTACCTTGACAATATTGGCTTTGTATATAACAGTAAGGTCACCCACATCCTCTGGTGTTTAAGGCTCAGCTGAAATGATAGATCTGTCCAGGCTGGGTCCAGGTGAGAGACGAGTCACCTTGCTCTGTTCTCTACTTTCTCAAGTCGCAGATGAAACGGGTCAGGCAATCCAAGAAAGTGGCACTTACTCAAGGTGTGAATGTACTTGTGCCTCATACAGAATCTCTCAACCTCTACTGTCAGAGCAGATGTGAGATACATATAGGTGCTGTAAGCTTCCTGGGCACTTTGTTTGCAAGATTTACAACGTGGTTCAAATTTCACTTCAAGGATATCAACTTCATCCCCAGGTACCAACACACACCCATTCATTCTTACCAATGCTCCAACATTACCTTCATGATGCCAAGAGACCATTATCATCTGTATTTTTTCAGTTGCAAATATGACCTCCCATTGTTTTCCCAAGGCTGATATAGCTATAAACTGGTGATTGATGTAACAGGGACTACATTTGCCTCTTTCCACAGAAAAAGCAATTTACACTGCTAGGCAGTGCTGATAGATGCAGGTTATAGGTGATGCACATCTCAGCAATCTTGGGTTGACCTTATCTTGTCCCACAGACTTTCCTTGGTCCAGCAATTTAAGAATACGTATACACTTCATTCTGCCTTATTGTCACCACTGATAACTTTGACACTGTTCTTGTGGCCAGCAAAGGAGGTTTCCTTGCTGGATCTGGAACTTTCATCTTGACTGCTGGTAGACAGTCCTTTTTTTATTATTTATTTTTTTTATTAACACATCGGCCGTTTACCACCAAGGCAGGGTGGCCTGAAAAAGAAAAACTTTCATCATCACTCCATCACTGTCTTGCCAGAGGCATGTTCACACTACAGCTACAAAACTGCAACATAACACCCCTCCTTCTGAGTGCCGGCACTGTACTTCCCATCTCCAGGAATCAAGTCCAGCCTGCCGGTTTCCCTGAATCCCTTCATAAATGTTACCTTGCTTACACTCCAACAGCATGTCAAGTCCTAAAAACCATTTGTCTCCATTCGTTCCTATCTAACACGCTCACGCACGCTTGCTTGAAGTCCAAGCCCCTCACACACAAAACAACCTTTACCCACTCCCTCCAACCTTTCCTAGGCCGACCCCTACCCTGCCTTCCCTCCACTACAGATTTATACACTCGAGGGGTTGGGAGCAGTAGGAGGATTAAATACTATGTTTGTTTGGTTCAGTCATTTATAATTGTTTTGTTATTGTCGTTGTTATGGAGCGGCCATAGAGAGTACATTGTTATTGTTACTCTATCTTTGATTAACCTACAACCACTACAGAAGTCATTCTATTTTGTTCCATCCTCTCTACATGCCCAAACCATCTCAATAACCCCTCCTCAGCCCTCTGGATAATAGTTTTGGTAACCCCACACCTCCTAATCTCCAAAATACGGATTCTCTGCATTATTTTCACACCACACATTGCCCTCAGACATGACATCTCCACTGCCTCCAGTCATCTTGTTGCAACATTCACAACCCCATGCCTCTCACCCATACAAGAGTGTTGGTATAACTATACTCTCATACATTCCCCTCTGCTTTCATGGATAAAGTTCTCTGTCTCCACAGACTCCTCAGTGCACCACTCACCTTTTTCCCTTCGTTAATTCTATGATTCACCTCATACTTCATAGACCCATCTGCTGACACATCCACTTCCAAATATCTGAGGACATTCACCTCTTCCATACTCTCTCCCTCCAATCTTCTGTATCTAATTTTTTTGTTATCCTCATCACCTTACTCTTTCCTATGTTCACTTTTAATTTCCTTTTTTTACATACCCTACCAAACTCATCCACCAACCTATCCTGCCAATTTAGAGGTGGAATAATTTCATCAGGTGAATAACCTTGTTGGTCTTCAACTAAGGACCACCAGGTTTTGAAGCCCAATCTACCTGATACCATTTTTCTTTTTGTGTCAGTCTCCCACCTAGAGATGACCCACTGTTGAACTTTTTCCATTTGTCAACAGGCTTTCCTGTGCAGGTTCCTATTATTGATAGTGGGATGCCCGTTATACCTTCTCCAAGCCTTGTACGTAAGCAGTAACAACCTCTTGGCAAAGACAGCTGAACCAAGGCTGATTTGAAGGCTTTGTTACATACTGCCAGTGAGGGGTTTATTTGTGTTGGAGGTTAGGAATATGTCAAGTAAAGGCATTCACTTGGTTATAAACAATACCTTGGAGAAGATCCATTCAGTCATGAAGTGGCAAGTGGCAAGCTCCGAGCAAAGGGCCATCCAGTTTACTATTTTACACAGCAAGGTTGTGTGTGATTCTTCACTTCAAAATACACCCAGCGAAAAGCAGAGGTGCCACGGGCACAGTAAGGAAAGTCTGTGTTCTTAAAGTTTATTTGAAAATGCTACCTAGTTGAACTTGCATTTGGCTGTTTTGCATTCAAACTTGTATTATCTAGTGTGTCCTCCAGCATGTACACTAGGAACTTCATATATTGTATCTTGATTCCTTTTGTGATTGTCATATAAGTTCTTTGTATTTCGTCACAGTTTTTTGCCAATTTTAGCAAAAGATTTGGTTGTCTTGCTGTGTGTTGGTGAATATTTTCTCTAAATTGGTCACTATGCCTTGGTGAGAAATGGCTGGCAAGTTAGGAAAAGGATAGTCAGAAAATTTGAGGGTAGAAGTGACTAAATTGAATTCTAAATAGCATGCATAAAATTCAACCGATGCTCCTGAGAGTGCATGTTTTAATGTGTAATTTAAGCTCGTTGAAAAGGCAACAGTATAGTTATGTTAAATGTTTGGTTTTCTTTACATATGAATCATTAAGGTTTTGTGCCTAACCTTTCTACTATTATATAAAAATTCTCAATGGTCTGGCATCTTTTATGTCCTTCAGAATTGCTTAACTGGTTAATTTACAGTAACCTAACCTAAAATATAGTACCCAGAAAAGTTGGCTAAGTTCCATACAATAGGAAACTAATGCCTGATATACGTATTTTAACTGGAAGGAAACTAGTATATTTTTTAAAGGTATTTAAAAAATATCTCAATTGGTTAGAATCTTAACAAATTTGTTGTGTAGTATTAAATTGGTATGTAGGTTTGTATTCTATATTAAAGTATTTTTGAATAAAACTTGACTGTACTGCACTTATTTCAGGTAAGAGAGGAATTATCTGCATAGAAGATTTAGTCCACGAGATTTACACCGTTGGAGAGCACTTCCAAGCAGCTACAAATTTCCTTTGGACTTTCAAGGTAAGTTTTTAGCATTATAGCTTGGGCTGTATTGGAAATTACATTCTGTGGCTTGGTGACAAGAAAAATGCAAAGTTTTAGTAATCAGAAATATGAATTTATATTGTACAAAACATTTAATTTTAAGAAGTATTTGAAAACACTAGCCTAAAAACATTGTAAAAATTCTGTGGAGAGCAAATATTTATGTACAGATGATTATTTTTATATGTAGCATTTTATGAAGTCGTGGAGCAAAATGGAGATAAGCTGAAATAAAATAGGAAGAAAATAGAAGAAAACCCATAGGGGTTTTATATATATATATTTTTTTTTTTCAATAAGTCGGCCGTCTCCCACCGAGGCAGGGTGACCCAAAAAGAAAGAAAATCCCCAAAAAGAAAATACTTTCATCATCATTCAACACTTTTACCACACTCATACATAATCACTGTCTTTGCAGAGGAGCTCAGATACGACAGCTGAGAATTGTCCCTCCCAGCTGTCACTATCCCAGACCCCTCCCTTAAAGTGCAGGCATTGTACTTCCCATTTCCAGGACTCAAGTCCAACTAAATAAATTAACTGGTTTCCTTGAATCCCTTCACAAAATGTTACCCTGCTCACACTCCAACAGATCGTCATGTCCCAAAAACCATTCGTCTCCATTCACTCCTATCTAACACGCTCACACATGCTTGCTGGAAGTCCAAGCCCTCGCCCACAAAACCTCCTTAACCCCTTCCCTCCAACCTTTTCTAGGACGACCCTACCCGCCTTCCTTCCTCTACAGATTTATACGCTCTCCAAGTCATTCTACTTTGATCCATTCTCTCTAAATGACCAAACCACCTCAACAACCCCTCTTCAGCCCTCTGACAAATACTTTTAGTAACTCCACACCTTCTCCTAATTTCCACATTCCGAATTTTCTGCATAATATTTACACACACATTGCCCTTAGACAGGACATCTCCACTGCCTCCAGCCTCCTCCTCCTGCAGCATTTGCAACCCATGCTTCACACCCATATAAGAGTGTTGGTACGACTATACTTTCGTACATTCCCTTCTTTGCCCCATGGATAACGTTTTTGTCTCCACAGATACCTCAATGCACCACTCACCTTTTTCCTTCATCAATTCTATGGTTAACCTCATCCTTCATAAACCCATCCGCTGACACGTCAACTCCCAAATATCTGAAAACATTTACTTCTTCCATAATCCTCTCTCCAATGTGATATCCAATTTTTCTTTATTTAAATCGTTTGATACCCTCATCACCTTACTCTTATCTATGTTCACTTTTAACTTTCTACCTTTACACACTCTCCCAAACTCGTCCACTAACCTTTGCAACTTTTCTTTAGAATCTCCCATAAGCACAGTATCATCAGCAAAAGTAACTGTGTCAACTCCCATTTTGCATTTAATTCTCCAAATTTAATCCCACCCTCTCCCCAACACCCTAGCATTTACTTCTTTACAACCCCATCTATAAATATATTAAACAACCATGGTGACATTACACATCCCTGTCTAAGACCTACTTTACCGGGAAGTAATTCCCTCTCTCCTACACACCCTAACCTGAGCCTCACTATCCTCATAAAACTCTTTACAGCCTTCAGTAACTTACTACCTATTCCATACACTTGCAACATTTGCCACATTGCTCCCCTATCCACTCTATCATATGCCTTTTCTAAATCCATAAATGCAATAAAAACTTCTACCTTTATCTAAATACTGTTCACATATATGCTTCACTGTAAACACTTGATCTACACATCCCCTACCCACTCTAAAGCCTCCTTGCTCATCTGCAATCCTACTCTCTGTCTTACTCTAATTCTTTCAATAATAACTCATCACTTTACCTGTATCTCAGTAACTTTTCATATTACACTCTTACCTCTTAAGGAATATACATCCTGAATCAGTACTTCCTTTCATACTTTTTTTTTTTTTTTCAACAAGTCGGCCGTCTCCCACCGAGGCAGGGTGACCCAAAAAGAAAGAAAATCCCCAAAAGAAAAAACTTTCATCATCATTCAACACTTTCACCACACTCATACATAATCACTGTCTTTGCAGAGGAGCTCAGATACTACAGCTGAGAAAAGTCCCTCCCAGCTGTCACTATCTCAGACCCTCCTTTAAAGTGCAGGCATTGTACTTCCCATTTCCAGGACTCAAGTCCAACTAAATCAATTAACTGGTTTCCTGAATCCTTCACAAATGTTACCCTGCTCACACTCCAACAGATCGCATGTCCAAAACCATTCGTCTCCATTCACTCCTATCTAACACGCCACACATGCTTGCTGGAAGTCCAAGCCCTCGCCCACAAAACCTCCTTTACCCTTCCCTCCAACCTTTCTAGGACGACCCCTACCCGCCTTCCTTCCCTACAGATTTATACGCTCCAAGTCATTCTACTTTGATCCATTCTTCTAAATGACCAAACCACCTCAACAACCCCTCTTCAGCCCTCTGACAAATACTTTTAGTAACTCCACACCTTCTCCTAATTTCCACATTCCGAATTTTCTGCATAATATTTACACCACACATTGCCCTTAGACAGGACATCTCCACTGCCTCCAGCCTCCTCCTCGCTGCAGCATTTGCAACCCATGCTTCACACCCATATAAGAGTGTTGGTACCACTATACTTTCGACATTCCCTTCTTTGCCTCCATGGATAACGTTTTTGTCTCCACAGATACCTCAATGCACCACTCACCTTTTTCCTTCATCAATTCTATGGTTAACCTCATCCTTCATAAACCCATCGCTGACACATCAACTCCCAAATATCTGAAAACATTTACTTCTTCCATAATCCTCTCTCCAATGTGATATCCAATTTTTCTTTATTTAAATCGCTTGATACCTCATCACCTTACTCTTATCTATGTTCACTTTTAACTTTCTACCTTTACACACTCCCAAACTCGTCCACTAACCTTTGCAACTTTTCTTTAGAATCTCCCATAAGCACAGTATCATCAGCAAAAAGTAACTGTGTCAACTCCCATTTTGCATTTAATTCTCCATAATTTAATCCCCCCCTCTCCCCAACACCCTAGCATTTACTTTTACAACCCCATCTATAAATATATTAAACAACCATGGTGACATTACACATCCCTGTCTAAGACCTACTTTTACCGGAAGTAATCTCCTCTCCTACACACCCTAACCTGAGCCTCACTATCCTCATAAAAACTCTTACAGCCTTCAGTAACTTACTACCTATTCCATACACTTGCAACATTTGCCACATTGCTCCCCTATCCACTCTATCATATGCCTTTTCTAAATCCATAAATGCAAAAAAAACTTCTCTACCTTTATCTAAATACTGTTCACATATATGCTTCACTGTAAACACTTGATCTACACATCCCCTACCCACTCTAAAGCCTCCTTGCTCATCTGCAATCCTACTCTCTGTCTTACCTCTAATTCTTTCAATAATAACCCTGCCATACACTTTACCTGGTATACTCAGTAAACTTATTCCCTATAATTTTTACACTCTCTTTATCCCCTTCCCTTTATATAAAGGAACTATACATGCTCTCTGCCAATCCCTAGGTACCTTCCCTCTTTCATACATTTATTAAACAAAAATACCAACCACTCCAGCACTATATCCCCCTGCTTTTAACATTTCTGTCATGATTCCGTCAATTCCAGCTGCTTTACCCCCTTTCATTCTACGTAATGCCTCACGCACCTCCCCACACTCACATCCTGCTCTTCTTCACTCCTAAACGATGTTGTACCTCCCTGGCCAGTACATGAAATTACGCCTCCCTTTTTCATCGACATTTAAAAGTTCCTCAAAATATTCCCGCCATCTACCCAATACCTCCAGCTCCCCATCTACTAACTCCCTACTCTGTTTTTAACTGACAAATCCATTCGTTCCCTAGGCTTTCTTACCTTGTTTATCTCACTCCAAAATTTTTCTTGTTTTCAGCAAAATTTCTTGACAGAGCCTCTCCCATTCTTTCATCCGCTCTTCTTTTGCACTCTCACCACTCTCTTCACCTTTCTTTTACTCTCCATATACTCTGCTCTTCTATAACACTTCTGTTTTGTAAAAACCTCTCATAAGCTACCTTTTCTTTTTATCACACCCTTTACTTCTTCATTCCACCACTCACTCCTCTTTCCTCCTGCACCCACCCTCCTATAGCCACAAACTTCTGCCCCACATTCTAATACTGCATTTTTAAAACTATCCCAACTCTCTTCAACCCCCACTACTCCTACTTGCACTAGCCCACCTTTCTGCCAATAGTTGCTTATATCTCACCCTAACTTCCTCCTCCCTTAGTTTATACACTTTTACCTTCTCTTACTTGCTGTTGCCATTTTCTTTTTGTCCCATCTACCTTTACTCTAACTGTAGCTACAACCTAAATAATGATCTGATATATCCGTTGCCCTCTATAAACATGTACATCCGAAGCCTACTCATCAACCTTTATCCACCAATACATAATCCAACAAACTACTTTCCTTACGTGCTATATCATACCTTGTATATTTATTTATCCTCTTTTTCATAAAATATGTATTACTTATTACCAAACCTCTTTCTACACATAGCTCAATTAATGGTTCCCCATTTACATTTACCCTGGCACCCCAAATTTACCTACTACTCCCTCCACAACATTTTTACCCACTTTAGCATTAAGATCCCCAACCACAATTACTCTCTCACTTGGTTCAAAACTCCCACACACTCACTCAACATTTCCAAAATCTCTCTCCCCTCTACACTTCTCTCTTCTCCAGGTGCATAAACACTTACTATAACCCACTTTTCACATCCAACCTTTATTTTACTCCACATAATCCTTGAATTTATACATTTATATTCCTTCTTTACCTGCCATAACTGATTATTCAATATTATTGCCACTCCTTCTTTAGCTCTAACTCTATTTGAAACCCTGATCTAATCCCATTTATTTCTCCCCACTGAAACTCTCCTACCCCTTCAGCTTTGTCTCACTTAAAGCCAGGACATCCAGCTTCTTTTCATTCATAACATCTACAATCATCTCTTTCTTATCATTCGCACAACATCCACGCACATTCAAACATCCCACTTTGACGATTTTCTTCTTCTTCTTTTTAGTAAGCTATACAGGAAAAGGGGTTACTAGCCCATTGTTCCGGCATTTTAGTTGACTTTTACAACACGCATGGCTTACGGAGGAAAGATTCTTATTCCACTTCCCATGGATATGAAAGGGAAAAGCAATAAGAACAAGAACTATTAAGATAAAATCAAAGAAAACTCAGATGAGTGTGTATACAATAAACGTGTACATGTTTGCGTAGTGTGACCTAAGTGTAAGTAGAAGTAGCAAGACGTACCTGAAATCTTGCATGTTTATGAGACAGAAAAAGACACCAGCAATCCTACCATCATGTAAAACAGTTTCAGGTTTCTGTTTCACAGTCACCTGGCAGGATGGTAGTACCTCCTGGGTGGTTGCTGTCTACCAACCTACTACCTCCCCTTCCCTTTATATAAAGGAACTATACATGCTCTCTGCCAATCCCTAGGTACCTTCCCCTCTTTCATACATTTATTAAACAAAAATACCAACCACTCCAAACACTATTTCCCCCTGCTTTTAACATTTCTGTCATGATCCCATCAATTCCAGCTGCTTTACCCACTTTCATTCTATGTAATGCCTCACGCACCTTCCCCATATGCTTTACCCACTTTCATTCTACGTAATGCCTCATGCACCTTCCCTACACTCACGTCCTGCTCTTCTTCACTCTTAAAAGATGTTATACCTTCCTGGCCATTGCATGAAATTACTGCCTCCCTTTCTTCATCAACATTTAAAAGTTCCTTAAAATATTCCTGCCATCTACCCAATACTGCCAGCTCCCCATCTACTAACTCCCCTACTCTGTTTTTAACTGACAAATCCATTCGTTCCCTAGGCTTTCTTAACTTGTTTATCTCCAATTTTTTTTCTTATTTTCAGCAAAATTTATTGACAGTGTCTCTCCCACAAAGTTCTGCCCCACATCCTAATACGTACTGCATTTTTAAAACTATCCCAACCCTCTTCAACCCCTTTACTACTCATGCTTGCATTAGCCCACCTTTCTGCCAATAGTTGCTTATATCTCACCCTAACTTCCTCCTCCCTTAGTTTATACACTTTCACCTCTCTTACTTGCTGTTGCCATTTTCCTTTTGTCCCATCTACTTCTTACTCTAACTGTTGCTACAACTAAATAATGATCCAATATATCCATTATCACAATGTAAACATGTACATCCTGAAGCCTAACCATCAACCTTTTATCCACCAATACATAATCTAACAAACTACTTTCATTACGTGCTATAGCATACCTTGTATACTTATCCTCTTTTCATAAAATATGTATTACTTATTACCAAACCTTTTTCTACACATAGCTCACTAAAGGCTCCCATTTCATTTACCCCTGGCACCCCAAATTACCTACTACTCCCTCCACAACTTTTTTACCCACTTAGCATTGAAATCCCCAACCACAAGTACTCTCTCACTTAGTTCAAAACTCTTCATGCACTCACTGAACATTTCCCAAAATCTCCTCTCTCTACACTTTCTCTTCCAGGTGTATAAACACTTACTATAACCCACTTTACATCCAACCTTATTTTACTCCACAAAATCCTTGAATTTATACATTTATATTCCTCTTTTCCTGCCATAACTTATCCTTCAACATTATTGCTACTTATTCTTTAGCTCTAACTCTGTTTGAAACCCTGACCTAATCCCATTTATTTCTCCCCACTGAAACTCTCCTAACCCTTCAGCTTTGTTTCATTTAAACCAGGACATCGCTTCTTTTCATTCATAACATCCACAACCATCTATTTCTTATCATTCGCACAACATCTATGCACATTCAAACATCTCACTTTGAGGGTTTTCTTCTTTTCTTTTTAGTAAGCTATACGGAAAAGGGGTTACTAGTCCATTGTTCCCTGGCATTTTAGTTGACTTTTACAACACGCATGGCTTACGGAGGAAAGATTCTTATTCATCTTCCCCATCAATATGAAAGGAAAAGCAGTAAGAATAAGAACTATTAACCCTTTGAGGGTCGGTCACGTACATGTAAGTCTTAACACCTGGGGTCGGTCATGTACTTATATGCGTAAATTCTAGCGCCTTCAAATCGAGCGGAGAAAGCTGGTAGGTCTACATGTGAGAGGATGGGTCTGTGTGGTGAGTGTGCACAGTAGGAAAAAGTCGGGCACCCACATTGCATTGTGGGAACGCCATTTCAGTACCCCTTGTTTATCATGCCTCATGCTAAGAAACCCCACTTCCCAGCGAATTGGGACTCATATTTTCCCAAGTGACAGTGCTAACACAGATGGAAGTGTAAGGTGAAGATGAATTTCATGGTTTTGAGGAGTTTGTGACCAAAAGCAATGCCCAGGAAACCAGAAAGAAGAAAAGAAGGAAGGAAGGAGGGAAGGTAGGTAGGAAGGAGGGAATGTAGGTAGGAAGGAAGGAAGGAAGGTAGGAAGGAAGGATGACCCAGACGACCATTAACCTAGGATAACCCAAAATAGTCAGACAGTGACTTATTTCATGTGAGTGGTGGGGTGATGAGGAAGGCATGTGTGTTGTGGAAGGCAGTGAGGGTATTGAGTGGTGGTATAATGCGCCATTGTGACACAAGCCATGCCGGTGACTCAACATATTTACAAGTCCACCCACACATAACTACAAGCTTTCAGAAGCTGTAGCAGTTCTAGGAATGTGTCCAGTGACTCTATATGTGTATATATATGATAGAAAAATAGTAATAAACAACATTTTTTACTGTTGGTTTGTGTAAACATATTTTGTAAACAATATAATGACAACAATGTTTGTGCGGTTAATGTGTAGCATACAACGAATGAATATATACAAAATATGGCTTATATTGGTCTCACAGGCCATAAAAGTTACTTGAAAAAAATGTTAAAAAATAAAAGAAAAAGTAGAAAAAAAAAAACAATTACTGCGTAACCGGCAGTTGGCAATGTTGCCGTAAGTGGCTCACTTTCTGTCAACTTCATGCCTCCATATCTCGGTAAGTATTGATTGCAAAAATTTTTGGTCTATAACACTGCATAAACATTCTCTATCATTTCATAAGAAAAATAATTTTTTTTCGAATATTTTTCGACCCTGAGAACGAGTTCACGATCGGGGTCTCAACCTTCAAAGGGTTAAGATAAAATCAAAGAAAACTCAGATAAGTGTGTACTATACATAAACATGTACATGCATGTGTAGTGTGACCCAAGTGTAAGTAGAAGTAGCAAGATGTACCTGAAATCTTGCATGTTTATGAGACAGAAAAAAGACACCAGCAATCCTACCATCATGTAAAACAAAATACAGGCTTCCTTTTTACACTCACTTGGTAGGACGGTAGTACCTCCCCAAGGTACATTGGGTCCCATTCAGGGGGTGCAATAGCTTATTACTTAGTACTATGGCATGGACCCTGGCTTTAAACCTATAGAACAATGGCACAGACTTTCAAGGGGTTAAGGAGTAAAAATTGGGATTTCTTTTATGAATTCATCTATTAATAACATTTTATTTACTTTTTCAGTTTACTGCTGCCAGTGCAGATACATCTTGGACATTAGGTGATGTTAAGACTGTTCAAAATACACCACAACGAGAACGTAAGAGAAAGTCCAGATGGGATGATTAAATGTCGTGCTGCAATTCTTTTAATAATTAACATTTAATTTGTAGTTGTCATTTTTAGATAGTATAAGCATCATAGGTGAAATCCATCATAAAAATCTAATAAACTTGCATTAACATCACAAACTGACATTTCAATTTGCAAATTCCTGCAGATAGCCCAGAAATGGTTTATTCTTTAAAAAATTGAAACGTGGTTAAATTGAAATGTATGCACTTTGCGCTACTTCCAGGCATTACAAATACGTGAAAATTGGGATGCTTAGGGCCTCACTTCTTTAGTCACATATTATTCTTGTGATGGAAATGGGTCTTGAAAAGTCAGTCTGTGCTGTCATGATTGCCAAGACATTCATTGTAATGCTAAAAGTATATTGATCAATGAGAAATTTTTTGTTAATAATTCCATCTCAAGAACCAGGTGAATACTGATAATTGACAGCAAAATAAATAAAAAAAAATTTACACAAAAACAAACACATAAAAACAAGCACACACAAGAACAAACACAAAAACACACAAAAACAAGCACAAAAAAACAAATAAACAAAAACAAATAAACACACACACACACACTCAGAAATATGTCAACAGTGTTACTTGTGTAGTACACTGATACAGTTATTTCCCAGCCTCATTATAGTAAGAGTCCCTTGCTAGCTGTGATGTCACGAGACCCCTCACATGTGAGTCATGGCTACAGACCTCCCTCTCACTTCCTCGCTAGACACAGAACAGTAGACAGGCAGCTTGGGCTCCTCCTCTCAAGACTGTATAATATAAATAAACATACACACACAAACAAATAAACACACACCACAAATAAACACACACATGTACATGTATGTACAAATATATTCTCCTTTTCTTCTTTCAACAAACTGGGCATATCCCATCAAGGCAGGGTGGACCAAAAGGAAAAATGAAAGTTTCTCCTTTTAAATTTAGTAATACTATATACAAGAGAAGGGGTTACTACCCCCTTGCTCTTGGCATGTTAGTTGCCTCTTAAAATATGCATGGCTTACGGAGGAAGAATTCTGTTCCACTTTCCCATGGAGATAAGCAGAAATAAACAAGAACAAGAATTAGTAAGAAAATACTAGAAGAAAACCCAGAGGGGTGTGTGTATATATATGCTTGTACATGCATGTGTAGTGTGGCCTAAGTATAAGTAGAAGTAGCAAGATGTACCTGAAATCTTGCATGTTTATGAGACAGAAAAAAGAAACCAGCAATCCTACCATCATGTAAAATAATTACAGGCTCCCGTTTACACTCGCTTGGCAGGATGGTAGTACCTCCCTGGGCGGTTGCTGTCTACCAGCCTACTACCTTCATGTGTCTCTATATACAGTGGACCCTCGGCTAACGTTCTTAATCCGTTCCAGGAGCTAGAGCTTTAGCCAAAAAAAACGTTATCCGAAGCCTTATTTCCCATAAGAAATAATGTAAATACAATTAATCCGTTCCTGATATCCAAAATATTCACAAAAAAATTTTTTAAAGAATAACTATAGTTTTACATACAGAAAACACACATAAATACTACATACAATTTAAAATTTATAAATAAATAATGAAATAAACATTTAAAATAACATTTACTTACCTTTAATGAAGAGACTTGCTGGCATCGGGAAGATAGGGAAGACAGAGGCAGGGCTTAGTGTTTGGAAGGGAAATCCTCACTCCCTGCACTACTGCTACACTCCCTGTATGCTTGCTACACTCCTTTCATGCCTGTTACACTCCCTGCATGCCTGCTACACTCCTTGCATGCCTGCTACACTCCCTGCATGCCTGCTACACTCCCTGCATGCCTGTTACACTCCCTGCATGCCTGCTACACTCCCTGCATGCCTGCTATACTCTTTGCATGCCTGCTACACTCCCTGCATGTCTGCTACACTCCCTGCATGCCTGCTACACTCCCTGCATGCCTGCTACACTCCCTGCATGCCTGCTACACTCCCTGCATGCCTGCTACACTCCCTGCATGCCTGCTACACTCCCTGCATGCCTGCTACACTCCCTGCATGCCTGCTACACTCCCTGCATGCCTGCTACACTCCCTGCATGCCTGCTACACTCCCTGCATGCCTGCTACACTCCTGCATGCCTGCTACACTCCCTGCATGCCTGCTACACTCCCTGCATGCCTGCTACACTCCCTGCATGCCTGCTACACTCCCTGCATGCCTGCTACACTCCCTGCATGCCTGCTACACTCCTGCATGCCTGCTACACTCCCTGCATGCCTGCTACACTCCCTGCATGCCTGCTACACTCCTGCATGCCTGCTACACTCCCTGCATGCTCACTCCCTGCATGCCTGCTAAACTGTGTTTTTGTTGTACATCCTGACAAGCTCACCCACACATACGCCACTCTCATATTTTCAACAATCTCCTTCTTCAGTTCGATGGTGTTCCTCACTCTCTTTAGCACAGAGGTGCCACTAGAAGCTTTTTAGACCCATGGTGACTTATTTCACAGTGACAGTCACTAAATCACCAAAAAAGACACCAAATGTATTGTGAATGCTTGAAAGAGCGCGCTGGGTATTGTTCACTCAAGTGTAAACAACGCTGGACTGGCGTCCTGGGAGGAGGTGCGCAATCCCAGAGCGGGCAGACAGGTTTGGTACGTAACGTTAGCTGAGTAAATAACGCTAGCCGAAAAAATATTGAACGTAAAAGCAACCTTTAGCCGAAAAACGTTATCTGGAATGAACGTTAGCGGGGTCCACTGTATATATGTTATATACAGTGGACCCCTGACTTTCGAACATTCTTCATTCCAGAATGCTGTTCAAGTGCTGTTACCAAACGAATTTATTCCCATTAGGAATGATGTAAATTAGATTAGTCCATTTCAGACCCCCAAAAATACACTTATAAAAGCACTTACAATAATAAACTTACATAAAATGGCAAGTTTGGAGTGTTCGAATAATGAGGGTCCACTGGTATAATTGCTGGTGTCTTTTTTTGTTTCATAAACATGCAAAATTTCAGGTACATCTTGTTACTTCTATTTACACTTAGGTCACACTACATACGCATGTACAAGCATATATATCTACACACCCTTCTGGGTTTTCTTCTATTTCCTTACTAGTTCTTGTTCATGTTTATTTCCACTTTTCTCCATGGGGAAGTGGAACAGAATTCTTCCTCTGTAAGTCATATGTCATAAGAGGTTACTAAAATGCCAGGAACAAGGGGCTAGTAACCCCGTTCTCCTGTATACATTACTAAAGTTAAAAAGAGAAACTTTTGTTTTTCTCTTTGGGCCACCCCGCCTTGATGGGAAGCGGCCGATTTGTTGAAAGAAGAATAATATATTTTAACACGTTGGCCGTTTCCCACTGAGGCAGGGTGACCCAAAAAGAATGAATATTTTTCCACACACATACACACAGTGATATATATTTATTATCTAAGATAATATTTAGGTAAAAGTGGTATTAAGAAGTTGCTGACAATAGAAGTATTAATGAATAATGATAAGATGAATGTAATAGACCTACTTGAGAGATGACAAAGGATAGGTGGTGGTATAAAATTCTAGCAACATAACAAATCAACACATAGACACCCAAAATTATGTATATACATTATATATATTCTACAGCTGTACTGTATTTCATTGTTCTAGATAAAGTTTTATGAGTGGTTTAATACTGGACTGTTTCAAATATGCTGTTGCTTATCATAACTTCATGTCAGTGAATATGTACTTTCTTATAGAAATCATCTGTGATGTGTATAGGAGTATTATATAAACCAGAATTTCCCCAATTATGTTTAATTAAGCAAGACAATAACCATGACTCTGCTAAAGGCAAGGTTTTCTTCCAGTGTATATTTTTTACTAAGGGTTACATGCTCTCAACTGGTCCCACACTGGTATGACTGGTTTTCTTAAAAGGACAATGATGCCTTGTCCATACTTTATCCTACAAACACAATTTTATGCCAACTTTATCTGTCCATACCTTAAGAAGAGTGTGAACAAATATACTATGTGGAATACGGTAATTTCCTTTAGTTATGTTTCCCTGCTGAATAGAAAGAAGGGTGTTTATGACATTCAGACAGGTTGTAATAATTTTATTTCACAACAACGGAAAAAATGAAGGCTTTGGAGGGGCATGGTCACAATATACTACAAGAATCTCAGATATACTGATTAGGTGGATAACTTAATAAATTGGACTAACCTTTGATGGTTGAATTTCAGTACAGCCTCTCCTCACTTAGCGACATACTCGTTTATCGATGCTTCGGACTTACGACGGGGGCTCTGACCAGTATTCATACCTAAATAATGTACAGTGGTACCCCGGTTTACGATATTCGTTCCAGAATGCTGTTCAAGTGCCATTTCCAAATGAATTTATCCCCATAAGGAATAATGTAAAATAGACTAGTCCTTTTAGACCCCCAAAAATACACTTACAAAAGCATTTAAAAAAATAAACTTACATAAAAGGGCGAGTTTGGAGACCATCGTAAACCGGGGTACCACTGTATATTAGATCTGATTTCTTCTATTCTTTTTATTTCAATATACAGTACACTACTGTATAAACATTTAAAAATATGCCAGAAATGTTATAAATGGTGCAAAGGTGACATTAAAACAATATCAGAGATGGTTGACACAAACTCACTATCATTATAGTATACTCCTCACTTAGTGATGAATTCGTTTAACGACGTGGTCTTAGGAACGGAGCTCCAGCGTTAAGTGAGGAGAGGCTGTATTTATAATTGTAAAATACGTAATACAAATTGAAAAAATGAATAGGCAGATATTGGATGAACTCAATGAAGGTAATAAAGGTATAAATGGAAATGGACCCTGTGAGTAAATGTAAGAAGTAATTTAAAGCCAAGATGGTAGTGTACTGTACTGAGAGAATCAAAAGTCCAACTGAATTTAATTTTTTTGAAGACCATCTCTGACCTCTCTCTCTCTAATACAGTCATACCTCGGTTAACGATATTAATCCGTCAGAGAGGGCATATCTTTAACCGAATCAATCGTTAACCGAATCAATTTTCCCCATAAGAAATAATGGAAATAAAATAAATCCGTCCAAGACTTCCAAAAGTAGTAAAATAAAATATTTTTTAGAACTTTTTGACATTAAATAATACAAAATTTAATGAACATTAAATAAATACACATGTAAATATAGTACAATAACATGTCACTTACATTTATTGAAGAGTTGTTGATGTGTGGAGGATGGGAGGAGGGGAGAAGGTGGAGTAGTATGCTAGTGTTTGGAAGGGGAATCCTTCCATTAACACTGCAGGTACCAAGTTCTTTTCTGGGGTTACTCTCTTTTCTTTTAATGCCACTAGGACCAGCTTGAGAGTCACTGGACCTCTCTCTAACAATAAATCTGTCCAGGGAGCTCTGTGTCTGGCGATTCTTTAACACATCCCTGAAATGACACACCACTGTGTCATTGTACAGGTTGCCAGCACGGCCTGCAACAGCATGGTTAGGGTGATATTCATCCATAAAGCCTTGCACATCAGTCCATTTGGCACAGATCTCCCTAATCCTTGAAGAAAGCACCTTCTTCCATCTCGGTTCCACCTCCTCCTCCTCTGAACCATTGTCCTGACCTGTGGTCTCTTGTTGCAGTTGCTGTTGTAGCTCTTGCAGATCTTCAGTGGTTAGCTCTTCCTTGTGCTCCTCCACCAACTGTTCCACATCCTCACCACTCACCTCCAACCCCATAGACTTGCCCAGTTCCACAATTTCTTCCACAACAGGCTCAGGCTCAGGCTCATGCTCAGGGTTCTGAGGCTCATCCCCAAAACCTTCAAAATCCCTCTCTAGGACACAGTCTGGCCACAATTTTCTCCAGGCAGAGTTCAAAGTCCTGGTAGTCACTCCCTCCCAAGCCTTACCTATAAGGTTTACACAATGCAGGATATGGAAATGGTTTTTCCAAAAGTCTCTTAGGGTTATATTCATGTCTGTGGTCACATCAAAGCACTTTTGAAACATTGCTTTGGTGTAGAGTTTTTTAAAGTTTGAAATGACCTGCTGGTCCATGGGCTGGAGGAGAGGAGTGGTATTAGGGGGCAAGAACTTCACTTTGATGAATTTAAACTCCTCCACAATTTTCTCTACCAAGTTTGGAGGATGACAAGGAGCATTGTTCATTATAAGGAGGCAATTAAGTGGCAAATTATTTTCCTGGAGATATTTCTTCACACTGGGGCCAAACACTCCATTGAACCACTCTAAGAAAATGTCCTTTGTGACCCATGCCTTTTTGTTAGACTTCCACATCACACACAAGTTAGACTTGGTGATACCGCATCTGCCAAACACTCGGGGATTTTCAAAAAGATACACCAGTAAAGGCTTCACTTTGCAATCACCACTGGCATTAGCACAAAGCATCAAAGTTAGCCTGTCTTTCATAGGCTTATGTCCTGGCTGTGCCTTTTCCTCTTGAGTAATGAAGGTCCTGTTGGGCATTTTCTTCCAAAACAGGCCTGTTTCATCACAATTAAACACTTGTTGGGGGAGGAATTGTTCAGCCTCTATGTACTCCTGGAATTCAGGCACATATTTTTCAGCCGCACTTTTGTCAGAACTGGCTGCCTCACCATGCCTCACAACACTATGTATGCCACTTCGATTCTTAAATTTTTGAAACCAGCCTCTGCTGGCTTTAAATTCGCTCGCTTCAGCACTCGTTGCAGGCATTTTCTTAACGAGATCATCATGCAACTGCCTTGCATTTTCACATATTATTGCCTCCGAAACAATATCTGCTGCTAACTGTTTCTCATTGATCCACACCAACAACAAACTTTCCACATCTTCCAGCACTTGTGATCTCTGTTTTGTGATCACAAATGAACCTTTCGCAACAACAGCTTCCTTGATTTTACGTGTATTTTCCTTGGCCACAATGGTAGTGATGGTAGAATAGGCTTTACCATACAGCCTGGCCAGCTCAGTGATACGCACTCCACTTTCATATTTTTCTATTATCTCCTTCTTCAGTTCTATTGTATTTCTGAGCCTCTTTGCCACAGGCTTACCACTAGGAGCTTTCTTTGGACCCATGGTAGCTTATTTAGCAGTTGCAAGCACTAAAAACAGTGGAATAATGACAATATACTGGTATGAATGCGTGGGTGGAGTGGGTGGGTGGTCGCTCTCGCTTGTAAACAATAGCACACTGATGCTCCCTGGAGTGCGCGCTCAGCTGGGCGCCACGCGGACGCGTCCGGTACGAATGTCGTTAACCGAAGCAAACATCGTTAACCGTAATCATTTTTTTTTACGTCAAAAATATCGTTAACCGAATTTATCGCTATCCGATTACATCGTTAACCGAGGTATGACTGTAATCTCACATTTCCTGCAGACTCGCTACGATTTCTTAACCTACACAATTTTTCTACATTTGCTGCGACCCTCATCCTTTCTGCCAGTGTCCTTTCCTCAATCCCTCCACCTCATTACCAATACTGTCTCAATCATCTCTGTCATTCAGCACTAAATAACCCGTACAAGTTTAAGGGGGCGAGACGTTTTGAGTGATAAAAAATATTGAAATCGAAAAATTATGGAAAAAAAAATTTCTTACCAAAAAATAGTGCATAATTCTGGCAACATGATGCAATCAGCATGTTTCTATCATATTTCTAAGTATGCTTTTACTAAAAAGTATTTTTTTTTTATCTTTCACTTGGGAAGAGGACATGTTGGCAATTAGTCAGTTTTTTTTTTTTACCCCCAAAATTGCGATTCTTATGATTGTTTCACTTGAAATACACTACATGGCAACTTCTGTGAGGAGTGTAGTGGGTGAGCAGTGCAGGGCGCAGATCAGTAGCCTTCTGGCTTCCCATGGGGATAGGGGATTATAGTGCTCTGATGTTTTTCTCGTGCCATTACCTTAGACTTTTACACAAACATAATTATCAATATCTCAGGAATAAGTTATTGACATTATAATACCTCTCATGCAAAGAGTATTTATCAGAGCATCATGATTCTTTCGTAGTTATTGAGGAATGATAGTTCTATTGAATTACAGGGAGAGCTTGTGATATGTTTTACGGTTTGTTGTTACTGATTTTTTTTCCCCAAATAAATTAAAAAAACAACAACAACATATTTCAATATTTTGTATAATGCAATCTATTAATAGAAAGCTCAAAAGGCTCTGTAATTCGAAAACCAAACTCTTCGTCTTTCATCTGATTTCAACTAGAACATTCTATGTCTTACCAATTTTGTAGGAGAGGTTTTGCCCTAAGCCCTATCAAATAGGGCACTCTTTTTTTTCTTCTATATAACTGTAAGGCAAAACATCACTAAAAACACAGTGTCTATGTTTCAAATGCTGCTTAATTCACAGACAAATTCCCATTGAAATTTTAGCAAAATAAAAAAAAAAATTATGAAAAAAAGTCTGGCCCCCCCCATCCTCCTTAAAGCTTTCCAAAACTATAAGAGTAATAATAATTTTGTCATATTCAAGGTTTTATCCACTACAGTTATCCTTACTCTATATACGTGTACAATAATTTTTTGGTGTGTTCTGTTTTAGAATACTACCTACAGTTTTAGTCATTATATGCAAGTTTGACATATACAGTGGTCCCTCGGTTTTTGCCGAAAATTCGTTTCAGAATGCTGCTCAAGTGCCATTACCGAACGAATTTACTTCCTTAAGAAATAATGTCACGTAGGTTAGTCTATTTCAGACCCCCAAAAATACACTTGCAACAGCACTTATGAAAATACACTTACATAAATGTTCGAGGGACCACTGTAATAACTAAAACTGGTTTTGGGTAATAAAGATTACATACAGACTAAGAAGTAAATTACATGAAACCTATTTGGAAAAGAAGAACTGATTTCAGTTTTGCTAGGCAGGGATTAAGAGTGAATACAAATTCCAGTATTTAAAATTCTAAAAAACGGCATAACACACAAATTGGAAAAATGCTCTAACATTGCCCAAACAAACTAATGCAAAACAATGGTTTTTAAATTATTGACAGTCCATTGAAGTTTTACAAAGCATAATCTCTTTAAAGTGAATAGTAAAGAAATGGGTTAGATTACCATAGATAGTGATTAAGAGCAACATCATATATAGTGAACCAATGCTGTATTGGAAATTATTGATCTGAAATCATTTTCTTATTTTTATATCAAAAGATATGATAATGGGGAATAGTGAGTAATGGCATGTGCTTGCATAGTTTTATCTTACTCCTATAATGTGAAATGAACAGTTGCCCTGCTGGCAAGACAGTGATTGAATGAGTGATGGTGAAAGTGTTTTCTTTTTTGTTGGGTAACCCTACTTCAGTGGGATAGCTGGAGTGTTAAAAAATTTTATGTACGTATATGAAACTAGACCATATATTCACCAAGTTTTGGTCAGGAAGAATTATGTCATGGCTTTCTGTGGAAATGTTTTATTGCTTTGAATGCCAATTGTGCATGCAGCCTGACAGGGTACCAAATATTTGTGAAGTCTTATAAAAATCACACAATTCAAATTTTTATTTCACATGATACATCGTTTATACAAAATTGAATAATATTTAATATAGCACATGGTTATGCAGAGCAGCACAGTTTCACATATATGTATTGAACTATGTACAGTATACATATACGAACAGTGGTACCTTGGGTTACGAGCTTAATTCGTTCCAGAAGGCTGTTCGAGTGCCAATACCGAACGAATTTGTTCCCATAAGGAATAATGTAAATTAGATTAATCCGTTTCAGACCCCCCAAAAATACACTTGCAAAAACACTTACAAAAATACACTTACATAATTGTTCGAGTTGGGAGCTGTTCGTTTGCTGAGGTACCACTGTATCTTGTATCTTAATGGCCATCTCCTGCCTAGGCAGGGTGACCCAAAGAAGAAAACATTTGTCCTCATTCAATTCTTGTCTTGCCAAAAGTGTGCTGATATCACAAATCAGATTACCCTCCAACTGCAACATCCCCAACTTTCCTTCAGGACTCAAGTCCACCTAACTAGTTACCCTGAATCCCTGTGTAAAAGTTACCTTGCTCATACTCCAACAGCACATCCATTAAAAACCACTTGTCTCCATTCACTCCTATGTAACACATTCACACAAGCCTGCTGGAGTTATATCTGTACAGTGGTCCCCCGAGTTTCGTAAAAACTTCACTCCAGAAGCCTGCTCAAGCGCCATTACCGAACGAATTTACTCCCCTAAAGAAAAATGTCACATAGGTTAGTCTATTTCAGACCCCCAAAAATACACTTCCACAAGCACTTACAATATTATACTTACATAATTGTACGATTTCCGGGGTGTACGAAACTCGGGGGACCACTGTATTGTACTTTAATACAGTACATGTATTAAGCAACCAATATTGATCAGAAAGATGCGTGTGAAAGATTTGTAGGGAAATGCTTTATGCTTTCAGCACATAGTGCTATGTGCTGCATGGAGAGGCAGCAGACAGGCTTGTATCAATTCTTATCCCATGATGACATAGGTCATACTATATTAAAAAAAATTTTTTTTGACATGTTGGCCGTCTCCCACCGAGGCAGGGAAATCCAAAAAGAAAAAAAACTTTCATCATTCAACATTTTCACCATCACTCATACATAATCACTGTCTTTGCAGAGGCACTCAGATATGACAGTTTAGATGTCCCTCCAAACTGCCAATATCCCAAACCCCTCCTTTAAAGTGCAGGCATTGTACTTCCCATTTCCAGGACTCAAGTCCGGCTAACCGGTTTCCCTGAATCTCTTCACAAAATATTATCCTGCTCACACTCCAACACCTCGTCAGGTCCAGCAAAAGGCAAAGCTATGTATGTTCAAGTGACCAGTAGTATACAGTAAATTGATAATAGGGCACCACAATAATCTATGCTATATGGTGCATGGAGAGGCAGCAGACAGGCTTGTATAATTTCTTACCCCATAATAACATAGGTTGTAGCAGAATACATGGCATGTGTGTCTCAGAAGCACCCTATAAAAAAACTTGCAGTATACAAAAAACTAGTTTTTTCTAGTAAAATGTGTGTGTATGCTTTGTAGTTTCCAGTGTTGTATTACATAAGACACCCAGCAAGTGAAACACATCAGCTTCCATCTACTCACATATTGTACTGTGTATATATGAGGCCTGGTCACAGACCGGGCCGCAGGGGCGTTGACCCCTGGAACTCTCTCCAGGTATACTCCAGGTATTGTTTTATGTACTTGAACACTTTTAAAGAAATCAATCCAATTTTTTATTATACTATTTTAACCCTTAACCCGTAAACGGTCCAAACGTATATACAGTGGACCCCCGAGTAACGAACAAAATTCATTCCAGAAGCCTGCTCAAGTGCCATTACCGAATGAATTTACTCCCTTAAGAAAAAATGTCAAGTAGGTTAGTCCATTTCAGACCCCCAAAAATACACTTACAAAAGCACTTACAATATTATACTTACATAATTGTACGAAATTGAATGATGATGAAAGTACGTATTTTCTTTTTGGGGATTTTCTTTCTTTTTGGGTCACCCTGCCTTGGTGGGAGACGGCCGACTTGTTGAAAAAAAAAAATTGTACGATTTCTGGGGTGTTCGTAACTCGGGGGTCCACTGTATATATTTACTACCCCAGTGCCCTGAATATTTTGAAAAAAAAAAAAAAGTTTTTTTTTTATAGAAATAAAGAGCACATTTTTCTAAGTCTTATAGGATAAAAAAAAATTAGGCTCAGTACTTACCAATATATGAGGCCGAGAAGTTGGCACTAAATGCTCACCTGACGGGAACATCGAGTCCTGCCATTTGCAGAAGTGTTGCCGATGTACCTTTTTTTCTCGTTTTTATATTACAGAGGACCCTCGGTTTTCGCCGAAAATTCTTTCCAGATTGCTGCTCAAGTGCCATTACCGAACGAATTTACTTCCTTAAGAAATAATGTCACGTAGGTTAGTCTATTTCAGACCCCCAAAAATACACTTGCAAAAGCACTTACGAAAATACACTTACATAAATGTTCGAGTTTAGAGATGACCGAAAACCAAGGGACCACTGTATTTTATATCATTTTTATGTTCTGATAATTACAATTGATAGTAGTTCTTGTCATTTCATAACCAATCTTTGTTCTAACACTAATATTAGGTACTGAAATTGTATTCAAATTGTCACAAACACACTGACAGGTAGACATTTACACCTGCCTTGGTCATTTACTATTGTCTAGGAATATACATATACAAAGTATTTATAGGTCCCAGCAATGTTTTGGATACGTGGGAGTATATAATAATAATAATAATAATAATAATAGGAATAATAATAAGAATAATGAAAATAATAAGAATAAGAACTATAAGTTCCCTTGAAGCATGATGTAAGACAAGTCAGTCCACTGCTGACAGTGATAAGATAAGATAAGATAATTGGTGACATTTGATGAGTGTACATAAGGGTGCAGTGATAAGATAAGATAAGGGGTGACATTTGATGAGTATCCCCCTATGTGTTCACTGTTACACAAACATATCTGTCTGCCAAGCTCTCTGTCTATCTTTCTGTCTGTCAAGCTCTCTATCTGTCAAGCTCTCTGTCTATCTGTCTGTCCGTCTAGCATCTAGCTCTCCCGTCTCAGAGAGATCCACTCCTGAATCAACACGTCTGGTTCCTGAGCAAGTGTAAATACTTATTTGCCAGTCATGTTTACACATTATACAGTGGTACCCCGACTTACGATGGTCCCCAAACTCACCCTTTTATGTAAGTTTATTTTTTTAAATGCTTTTGTAAGTGTAATTTTGGGGGTCTAAAAGGACTAGTCTATTTTACATCATTCCTTATGGGGATAAATTCGTTTGGTAATGGCACTTGAACAGCATTCTGGAATGAAAAAATATCGTAAGTCGGGGTACCACTTTATCTACAAGCACTTTGTCTGGATTTTTTGGGTTATCCTAGGAAATTTACACTATGTATAATTGTATTTGTGTACCTGTGAGACAGAGATAGACAGAGTCAGATAGAGATAGACAGAGACAGACAGATAAAGATAGACAGGCATAAGTTATAAGACATTCTGAAAGGATGTTGCACAAATGTTGCACATGGGTTATTATCAAGGTTTTTGATATTTCCTCGACCACTTATGGCCATATCCACCTCAGAGCCGCTAAACTCGGGGTCAACATCACTTTCCACTTAAAATGGGAGAGTTAATACTACATGACATCAGTGAATCCCATGTGTTTGCCGCGCTGTTTGCTCTAGTTGGCGCTCAATTGAACTGGTCCTCCCACAAGGTACTAAGTGGTCCCAGATTTTTTTAATACAGCGCACACCAAGGGCTAAGACCCATTCTATGCTGACCAGGCATCTCAGGCCAATCGTGCTAAATTTGGAGGCAGGAAAAATAAAACGTAAATATACGTTTGGGGCAGTAGCGTTACTAACGTATATATACGTTTGGACCGTTTATGGGTTAAACTGTCCACATATAGATCTACAGTCATCCCTCGGTTTTCGGTTTTAATCCGTTCCAGATGGATCGGCTAAAACCAAAATCGGCGAAAACCAAAACTATTTTCCCCATAAGAAATAATGGAAATTCAATTAATCCGTTTCAGAAACCCAGAAGTTTGGAAAAAATTTTTTTGGGGGGCCTTAAAGATAGATTTACATGCACAAATGAATGAACTGAATGTGGCACTTACCTTTATTGAAGACTGATGTTGCTGGATGGGAGAGAGGGAAGATGGGAGAGGGAAGAGACCCTAATTTTTGGAAGGGGAATCCCCCTCCATAAGGACTCTAGGTACCAAGTCCTTATCCAGGGTCACTTCCCTGCATGCCTGCTACACTCCCTCCCTGCCTGCTACACTCCCTCCCTGCCTGCTACACTCCCTCCCTGCCAGCTACACTCCCTACATACATGCTACACTCCCTACATACATGCTACACTCCCTGCATACCTGGCTACACTCCCTGCATACATGCTACACTCCTGCATACATGTGCTACACTCCTGCCACATGCTACACCCCTGCATACCGTTACACTCCCTGCATACATGCTACACTCCCTGCATGGCCTGCTACACTCCCCTGCATACCTGCTACACTCCCTGGATGCATACACTCACTGCATACCTGGGTTACACTCCCCTGCATACCCACCCTGCATACCTGCTACACCCCTGCATGCCTGCTAGACTCCCCTGCATACCCACTCCCTGCATGCTCAAGCACCCCTCGCATGCCTGCACACCTTCTGGCATGCCTGCTACACCCCTGCATGCATGCTACACTCCCTGCATGCATGCACTCCCTGCATACCTGCTACACTCCCTGCATGCAAGCTACACTCCCGTGCATGCATGCTACACCCCTGCATACCTGCTACACTCCCTGCATGCATGCTACACTCCCTGCATGCATGCTACACTTCCCTGCATGCATGCTACACTCCCTGCATGCATGCTACACTCCCTGCATGCATGCTACACCCCTGCATGCATGCTACACTCCCTGCATGCATGCTACACTCCCTGCATGCCTGCTACACTCTTAAACTCCATCGTGTTTCTCACTTTCACTATCATATTTTCTATTATTTCTTTCTTCATTTCTACAGTGTTCCTCACTTTCTTATTCAAAGAAGTGGCACTAGGAGCTTTGGGCCCATGGTAGCTATTTAGTATGTGTCACACACAATAATCAAGGCCCAAAACAATGAATTGTTAATAAATGTTTTGTATAAACTTCCTGGGGTGATGTTCACTCAAGCGTAAACAATGCTAGACTGCGTGACAATGTGCGGTGGTGGTGGCCTACGGCCTTTGTATGTGCGCGGCACTGGTGGACAGGTCCCATACGGTCGGCGAAAACTAAACAATTGGCGCAACTAAGACAAATTTTTCCCTGAAAAGTCGGCGAAACCAAAACGGGCGAAACTGGGCCAAGCGAAACCAAGGGATGACTGTATAGGGTTGTCATAGCCTCAAACCCTTCAAAATCTTTGTCGAGATATTGAAGTGATCCTCGAGAACCTGGGCATCAAAGCACCTTTGAAACATTGCTTTGTGTAGAGTTTTTGAAGTTTTAAAAGATCTGCTGGTCCATGGGCGGGATGAGAGGAGTGGTATTAGGGGGCAAGAACTTCATTGATGAAACTAAGCTCCACCATTTGGTCATCCAAGTCTAAAGGGAGACAGGAGCATTGTCCATTACCAGGAGGCATTGAGGGCAATTTTTTTTTCAGGAGGTATTTCTTCACACTGGGGCCAAACATTTCATTAACCTAAGGAAAATTTCCCTGACCCATGCCTTACTGTTAACCTTCCACATCACACAATTTACTCTTGGCGACAATGTTTTTCTTGAACACTCTGGGATTTTCAGAGTGATACACGAGTAAAGGTTCATTTTGAAACCCCACTAGCATTCCCACAGAACAAGAGAGTTAGCCTGTCTTTCATAGGTTGGCCCCTCGGGCCTTTTCCTCCTTGATTGGGGCCTTCTTGGCTTTTTTTCCAAAAGAGGCCTTTTTCCCCACAACTGAACACTTGTTGAGGGAGGAATCCTTCATCCTCTAGTTCACCTTAAATTTCATGCCAAAAATTTTTTCAGCCACACATTTGTCAGAACTTGCAGCCTCACCATGCCTTGCAACACTGTGTATGCCACTACGTTTAAATTCTCAAACCAGCCTTTGCTGACCTTAAATTCACTAACATCAACTCCTTCCAGGCATTTTCTTTACAAGATCAGCATGCAACTGCCTTCCCTTTTTCACAAATTATTGACAGCATAACACTATCTCCTGCTAACTGTTTTTGGTTAAACCCACACCAACAACAAATTCTCAACATCTTTGATTATTTGCGATTTTTTTTTGTGAGCATATAATTTTTTTTCCCAACAAACTTCCTTGTTTAATTTTTCTTCACCACGTTGGAAGTGATGGTGAATGGGGTTTCCCCATACATCCTGGCAAGCCGGCCACTAAAAGCTTTTTTTGGGACCATGGTGTTTATTTTTGCAGTTGCAAGCACAAAAGAATGGAAACAGTGGAACCCAGAGTTTCGATTTATTCATTCCAAAATGCTGTTTAATGCCAAATAAACGAATTTGTTCCTATAAGGAATAAAAATAAGATTAACGTTTAGACCCCCAAAAATACACCCCCCAAAAGCACTCCAAAAATACACTTACATAATTGGTCAGGGAACAGTTCAAACCGGGGGGACCACTGATTTCGAAAGTATCTTATAAACCCTGGGGGGATGGGCACAAGAAACAATGCCCACTGACTCTTTAAAGGGGGGGGATCTTTTTGGCGCGGATGCTGGAAGGTCACTCAGACACCCACCACCGATGAATTGGGGGCAAATTATGAAACTCGAGTCTTTTTTTGACGAAAAAAATTTCCGAAAAGGGGAAATTAAAATGTGAGACTGTGAAACTCGGGGTCCACTGTATAGGAAAGACCTGGGAAAATAATGAATGACCAGAGGAAATGTTTTAGTGCCTGTAATGCTACAGTATTTATTTTGGATATTTTAAATTGATTTTTTTTAAATTTTTTGTAAAAATGGCCATAGTTTTGATAGTTGAATGGTGGTTTCTGTGCTCAGTCGATAAAAAGGAAAGTATACTGGCAAAATAGCTACAAAATGGGTTAAATAGACTCAAAGTAAGCTAAACTGCCAATGCATAATTGCAGCCAACCTGTTAACTTTGCACCTGCGTAATTCTGTAAGTTTTCCATCAAATTTTGTATTTTTGTGTCATTATCTTCAGAAAATATTCCCTACCATTTAAGTTTTTTTTTTTAATGCCAACTTTTGGAGCATTTTTAATTTCATGGCATACTCTAGCGGGGTTTAAAAACCCCCCAAACCAATTCATTTATTGCCACAAAATGTTCTTAAACTAGTTTTTTTAAATACAGTGGTGAATGTAGGTTACACAATGCAAAAATAATGAAAACATCTTTTACCAAAAAAAATACGTATTTATTTTTAGGTATAAGACGATGATTATGTAATTGATATACGAATGTATAATATGACAAGTAGAGAATACAAATGTGCAATATTTTGGTAACTTTATTGTTGAAATATTTTTCCCCCAATAGGCTTGTTCAGTTGAATACAAAGGAGACAGCAGAAGCAGTCTATCTTGGAGAGAGAACATCTTCGATAACTTTATTGCTTAACCACTATTTAAGACTGAAAAAGGGTTTGGGATTTGAGAGGGACTTACTTAGCATAGACCAGTTAGCTTGCTACAGTGCCTCTTAATGATTTTCTCCACCTCCCCTTTTTGTAATATATGTCTCCATTCTCATGCTTCAAATTCACATTGTTCCTGCCTATTGAGCTGAACTTTCTCCAGATTGGGGGACTAACTCCCTCAAAACTATTTTTTGAAGGTGGACTGATTACATCATCTTTACATCTCCATTACCTAGGTTCCTATGTATCTGTTTGAAGAAGCCTAGAGTGTAGGAAAAATGTTTCAGCAATAAAGATCCCAAACTGTTGTACTTATGTGTTGCCAACCAACATAGATGAAAAGCCCTCTGAAGAAAAACAAATGAAATATAAGAGAGGAAGAGGGGGGGGAGGAGACTAGGGCAGTGAAAGTAGTTAGTGATGAGTACAATTTAACTGTACAATTTTGGGGGCAGTAAGCCTAAACCCAACACTATTCACATTTCACTGGACATCTCTAGGTAAGGTTTCAGCAAATTGAAAATTGGAATTAAAATCAGTATTGTGTGAAGTATGCAGAATTAGGCAAATAATGAGGTATAGAGAGTCCCTGACGTACAATGCTAATGTGTTCGCAAAATTCACATAAAGCAATTGTTAATTACTGGGAACCGGGATTTTCAATAAAAAAAATGTAAACAAAATTAATGTGTTCCCATCCCGAATGTTCATTATCTAATTTCAGTTTTTTTTTCAAAGAATTTGTAATCTATATTTTATATTCAGTACTGTTTGTTATCTCTTACAAACACAGGATAAGGGTGGGGTGATATGGGTGAAAGGGGGGATGATGTGGATAAGAGGTGGGTGATATGGATAAGAGGGTGGGTGATGTAGATAAGAGGGTGGATGATGTAGATAAGAGGGTGGATGATATAGAGAAGAGGGGATGATGTGGATAAGAGGGGGGATGAGAGAGTAGATAGGTGAGTATATCTAGCCCCTGCTTAAAGAATTGGATTCCTACACTGAGACAAAAAGGAAATGAGTGAAATCCAAAACTGAATATGGCTGTGTTCAAAGAACCATAAATAAGTAATGACCACAATCCATAGAGTTTTTCATGGATGAAACTGAAAAAATTACCCAAAATCTCAATTATTTCTAACATAACTCAAATCCCTACTTGACTGATGACCCCACATTCTGCCCCAAGTCCTGATTCATGGAACTATATTCATCAAGACCACAAAGAAATCAGTATCTCATGCCTTGAATATTCTATGGAGGAGGAGCCAGGTCACAGGAATCATCCCACAGTCTTTAAAAATCCAAAAGCTGACGAAACGAAATTCAATGAAAAAAAGCAACATTTCCCATAAAAAATAATGTAAACCAAAATGTTCCAGACATCCAAAAAAATTAACAAAAATACATTTTATAGAGAATAACTATAGTTTTACATACAGTGGTACTTTGGTTTAAAGATGGTCCCAAGACTCACCCTTTTTTGAAGTTTATTTTTTTTAAATGCTTTTGTAAGTGTATTTTTTTAAAAGATAGTCTATTTTACATTATTCCTAATGGGGATAAATTCTTTTGGTAATGGCACTTGAACAGCATTCTGAAAAAAATATCGTTAACCGAGGTACCATTACAGAAAAAAATGAGAAATAAATATGTAATTTTAATAAATAAATAAATTTAAATATTTTTTTCCTTTTTTTGAAGACTTTTTCGGGGATAAGACGGGGAGGGGGGAGGGGGAGGTTTTTACCCTCACCCACAAACACTACCACCCTACCACCATCACAACCACTACCACCCCTACCACAATCACTACCACCTTCTACCACCATCACAACCACTACCACCCCATCCCCCCGCCCCCCCCCCCTCTACCACCATCACTACCAAAATTTTTCAACCACCATCATACCACCCTCTACCACCATCAACAAAGCCAGACTGACCAGAATTTTATGGGGCTTTTGTAGGCACGGGGAGGCGGACACATTCAATACAGCAGACAAAAAACCCAAAGGGGATGAACGAAAACTGGGACAATATTTTGACGAAAAAATTTTCGAAACCTACACAAAACCAGGGCAAAAGAAAAACCCAAAGGGTTTCCCCTGTATATACACACAAATATACAGTGATACCCCCCATATCCGGCCTGTCATTATCCGAACTCGCCAATGTCCAAACAGGCCCTGGGAAAGGGCAAAATTCTAAAATTACTGAAACATCCAAATAGCTTTTCGGATACGGTAGAAGGCTGAATTAAACTTGGCCTACACTTTAGTACCAGTTGGCCATCAGGAGCCGTGCTCTTTGCCTTCCTTTTAGCATTATTACAGCTGTGTTTTGTCCCTAGCTATCTTATGTATGGCACCAAAGAGGGTCAGGAATGTGCTCACTGAAAAAAAGAGGGAAATATTGTTATACGTGGATGCAGGTTGGTCCAAGGCTGGGGAAAAAACTACAGAAGATGATGCAGGACTGGCTACTGTGTGACAAAGATGACCTCGGTGCGTAATATCTAACAGATGCAGAGATTGCAGAATCAGTGTTGGACCCGGAACATTCCGAAAGTACAATGATGATGATGACCATTGCCTCCAAGACCAAAACTAGCAGCAAGGGCAGGTGTTGAAACACTTTTGGAGTATTTGGACCATCCACTGTCCACAGCCCATTTGAAAAGTTATGGTCCTGTGGTCCGTGAAATCCAGGAGGCTGTTATCTGGGCCTTAGAGTGTTTGGTCCCACAGCCAGACGACGTTGACTCGTTTTAACCCCAATGCCATCGCTGATGGCGATATGGGGCACGGATGGCGATGATACAGTACGGATGTGCATTTTTCCCCTCACAAATCCAGAAACTCTTTGTTTCCGAACCGGTCTCAGCCCATATACAGTGGACCCCCGAGTTTCGTAAGGTTCTATTTCGTAAAGATCGTGTTTCGTAAGCTTTTTTTCGATTTTGAGAATCGTAAACTGCTCCGTGTTTCGTAAGGTATTAGACCTGTCCACCTGCTCCGCCTGTGCAGGACGCAGGACGCGCCAGTGAAGTGTGAAGCGTTGTTTACCATTGAGAGAACATTAACCAGCACGCCAAACATTCACAATACATTTGGTGTCTTTTGGTGGTTTAGTGATTGTCACTCATGAAAATAAGTCACCATGGGTCCAAAGAAGCTTCCTAGTAGCACCCTGTGGTAAAGAAAGTGAGGAACACCATCGAACTGAAGAAAGAGATTATAGAAAAATATGAGGCTACGCCTGGAGTGATCTTGCCAGGATGTACAACAAACCCCATCTACTATCAACTCTATCCTGGCAAAGAGAAATGAGATCAAGGAAGCTAATGTTGCAAAAGGGGCTGATATGTTAACGAAAAATAGATCGAAACAGTGGATGAGGTTGAGAAGTTGTTGTTGTTGGTGTGGATCCATGAAAACAGAGAGCAGGTGATAGTATTTCCATGGCGATAATTTGTGAAAAGGAAGTTGCACGAGATCTTGTCAAGACAATGCCTGGAACCAGTGGTGAGGCGAGTGATTTTAAAGCCAGCAAAGGCTGGTTTGACAGGTTTAAGAAACATAGTGGCATACAGTGTTGTGAGACATGGTGAGGCAGCCAGCCTGTAGACAAACGTGCAGCTGAAAATTGTGCAGGAATTCCAGGCCCGTAGGAGGCTGAACAATTCCTCCCCCAACAAGTGTTTAACTGTGATGAAACAGGCCTGTTTTGAAGAAAATGCCCAACAGGACCTTCATTACTCAGACTACACCAGTGTGGATTTTAAAGTGAAGCCTTTACTGGTGTATTACTATGAAAATCCCAGACTCTTCAGGAACTGGCAGTGTTGACAAGAATAATTTGTGTGTGCATTGGAAGGCTAACACCAAGGCATGGGTCAAATACGGAGATTTTCAAGGAATGGGTAGACTTGAGTGCTTTGGCCCTAGTGAAGAAATACCTCTTGAAAAGAAATTGCCACCAAGTGCCTCCCTGGATACTGGACAATGCTCCTGCTCACCCTCACACCTGCAAGAGTGTTTGTCTGGACAAGTTTAATTTCATCATAGTGAAGTTCTTGTTCTCCTAACACCACTCCTCATCCAGCCCATGGACCACAGGTCATTTCTAACTTCAAGAAACCTGTGTACACTAAAGCATGTTGAAAAAGTGCTTTGAAGATCTCTGACACTGAGTTGACCCTAAGTGTTCTGGAAAGATCACTTCAATGTCTACAACTGCATAAGCCTTATAGGTAAGGCTTGGGAGGGAGGACTTCCAGGACTTTGAACTCTGCTTGGAGACCATTGTGGCCAGGTTGTGTCCACAGAGGATTTCTGAAGGGTTGAGGTTGACCCTGATGACCCTCTGCCTGTTGTGGCTGTATTGTGGCATTGGGCAAGTCCCTGGGGTTGGAGGTGAGTGTGGCGAAGATGTGGAAGTGAGTTGGTGGATCTTAATTACAGGAAAGAGCCACCACTGACGAGCTGCAACAGATCAGACACAGCTGAGGAACTTGCTTCACAGAAAAGGAGTTCGAAGTGGGAGTGAAGAGGTGCCTCTTTCAGTGCTTAAAGATATGTGTGGAATGTGGAATAAGTTGCAAAGTTTCATGGAGAAATACCACCCTGAGCAAGCTGAAACAACCCATCTCTGCAACATGTTCAGTGACAAAATAATGTCCCATTTTAGGGACATCTTAAAGAGGCGGTAGAAACAGAGCACTCTTGACAGTTATTTTGTGCGACAGGGCCCTAGTGACTCTCAAGCTGGTCCTAGTGGCATTAAAAGACAAAGGAAGTAACCCCAGAGAGGGACTTGTTACCTGAAGTCCTTATGGAGGGGGATTCCCCTTCCAAACAATGAGTGCCCTCCTCTCCTCCTCCCTATCTTCCAGATGCCAGCAAGTCTCTTTCAATAAATGTAAGTAAATGTTATTTTTAAATGTTTATTTAAATGTTTAATTATAAATTTATTACTTTATATATATTTATATGTGCTGTGTGTATGTAAAACGATAATTAATCTTTAAAAATGTATTTTGTGAATATTTTTGGGTGTCTGATAGGATTAATTGTATTTACATTATTTCTTAGTGGGAAATATTGCTTCGACTGCCGCTTCGACTTTAGGCCTTGGGCTCCTCCTGGAACGGATTACGGCCAAAACTCGAGGTTCCACTGTATGTATGTATGTGTATATGTGTATATGTATGTATGTGGTATGGCATGTACAGTGGACCTCGAAAGAATCTAAAAATTCATTGCAGAAGCCCTGTTCATGCCATTACCGAACGAATTTACGTCCTTAAGAAATGTTTATGTAGGTTAGTCTATTTCAGACCCCAAAACTACACTTCCACAAGAACTTACAAATTACAATTTACATAATTGCACGATTTCCGGGGTATTCAAGTAACCGAGGTCCACTGTATATGTAAGCATGTATATGTAAGTATGTATATGTATGTATATGTATGTATGTATGTATGTACATATGCATGTATATATGTATATGTATGTATGTATGTATGTATGTATGTATGTATGTATGTATGTATGTATATGTATATGTATATGTATATGTATATGTATATATATATATATATATATATATATATATATATATATATATATATATATATATATATATATATAGGACCCCGAGTTTCAGAAACCTGAAATCGCATTTATATAAGTATAATATTGTAAGTGCTTGTGAAAGTATTTTTGGGGTCTGAAATAGACTAAACCACATGACATTTTTCTTAAGGGGTAAATTCGTCTGCAATGGCACTTGAGCAGACTTCAGGAGTGAAGCTACTAGAACTGGGGTCCACTGTATATATATATATACAGTGGTACCTCGAGTTGTTATGGTCCCCAAAATCGCCCTTTTATGTAAGTTTATTTTTTTAAATGCTTTTGTAGGTATATTTTTGGGGGTGTAAAAGGACTCAGTCTATTTTACATTATTCCTTATGGGGGATAAATTCATTTGGTAATGGCACTTGAACAGCATTCTCGAACGAAAATATCGGTGAATCCTCGAGGTACCACTGTATATATATATATATATACATACATACATGCATACACACACACACACAGTCATACCTTGGTTAACGATGGCGTCGGATAGCGATAAATTCGGTTAGCGATACATTTTAACGTCAAAATAGTGACTCTGCTATGATGATTGCTTTGGTTTACGATATTCGTCCCAGATCGCTAGTTTGCGTGGCACCCAGCTGTGCGGGCACTCCAGGGAGCGTCAGTGTGCTATTGTTTACAAGCGAGAGCGACCACCACCCACTCCACCCACACATTCATACCAGTATATTGTCATTATTACACTGTTTTTAGTGCTTGCAACTGCTAAATAAGCTACCATGGGTCCAAGGAAAGCTCATAGTGCTAAGCCTGTGGTAAAGAGGCTCAGAACAAGGTAGAACTGAAGAAGGAGATAATACAAATATGAAAGTGGAGTGCGTATCACTGAGCTGGCCAGGTTGTATGGTAAAGCCTATTCTACCATCGCTACATTGTGGCCAAGGGAAATACACGTAAAATCAAGGAAGCTGTTGTTATGAAGGTGGTACTTTGGTGATCACAAAACAGAGATCAAGTGCTGGAAGAGTTGGAAAATTGCTGTTGGTGTGGGATCAACGAAACAGTTAGCAGCAGATACTGTTTCAGGGCAATAATATATGAAAAAGCAAGGCAGTTTCATGATGATCTTGTTAAGAAAAATGCCTGCAACGCAGTGCTGAAGCAGCGACCCTAGCTGTAGCAGAGGCTGGTTTCAAAAATTTAAGAATCGAAGTGGCATACATAGTGTTGTGAGGCATGGCAGGCAGCCAGTTGTGACAAAAGTGTGGCTGAAAACATGTGCCTGAATCTCCAGGGGTACAGAGGCTGAACACCTCCCAACAAGTGTTTAATTGTGATGAAACAGGCCTGTTTTGGAAAAGAAATGCCCAACAGGACCTTCATTACTCAGGAGTGAAAAGGCACAGCCAGGGACATGCTTCATGAAAGAGCCAGGCTAACTCTGATGCTTTGTGCTAATGCCAGTGGTGATTGCAAAGTGAAGCCTTACTGGTGTATCTTTTTGAAAATCCCCGAGTGTTTGTAGATGCGTATTACTTCAAGTCTAACTTGTGTGTGATGTGAAGTCTAACAAAATGGTATGGGTCACAAAGGACATTTTCTTAGAGTGGTTCAATGGCGTGTTTGGCCCCCAGTGTGAAGAATATCTCCAGGAAAATAATTTGCCACTTAAGTGCCTCCTGATAATGGACAATGCTCCTTGTCATCCTCCAAACTTGGTAGAGAAAATTGTGGAGGACTTAAATTCATCAAAGTGAAGTTCTTATCCTAATACCACTCCTCTCCAGCCCATGGATCAGCAAGTCATTGCAAACTTTAAAAACACTCTACACCAAAGCAATGTTTCAAAAGTGCTTGATGTGACCACAGACATGAATATAACCCTAAGAGACTTTGAAAACCATTTCCATATCCTGCACTGTATAGGTAAGGCTTGGGAGGGAGGACTACCAGGACTTTGAACTCTGGCTTCTGAGAAAATTGTGGCCAGACTGTGTCCTAGAGAGGGATTTTGAAGGTTTTGGCTGAGCCTCAGAACCCTGAGCCTGAGCCTGTTTCGAGCCTGTTGTTGAAGAAATTGTGGAACTGGGCAAGTCCATGGGGTTGGAGGTGAGTGGTGAGGATGTGGAACAGTTGGTGGAGAAGTTAACAAGGAAGAGCTAACCACTGAAGATCTGCAAGAGCTTCAACAGCAACTGCAACAAGAGACCACAGGTCAGGACAATGGTTCAGAGGAGGAGGAGGTGGAACAGAAATGGAAGAAATTGGCTCTTCAAGTATTAGAGATCTGTGCCAAATGGACTGATGTGCAAGGCTTTATGGATGAATATCACCCTAACCATGCTGCTGCAGGTCGTGCTGGCAACCTGTACAATGACACAGTGGTGTGTTATTTCAGGGATGTGTTAAAGAATCGCTTGGGACACAGAGCTCCCTGGACAGATTTTTGGTTAGAGAGGGGTCCAGACTCTCAACCTGGTCCTAGTGGCATTAAAAGAAAAGGCCAGTAAACCCCAGAAAAGAACTTCTGCCACCTGTAGTGTTAATGGAAGGATTCCCCTTCCAAACACTAGCATACTACTCCATCCTTTTCCCTCCTCCCGTCCTCCACAAATGTAAAGTATATGTTATTGTACTATATTTACATGCATTTTTAATGTTCATTAAATTATGTATTATTATTTAATGTCAAAAAGTTCTAAAAAATATTTTATTTTACTACTTTTGAAGTCTGGAACAGATTAATTTTATTTCCATTATTTCTTATGGGATAAATTGATTCAAGCCACAGGATACACCTCCTCTGACGGATTATCCGTTAACTGAAAGACTGTATATAAAGGGACCTCAGTAAACCAGCAAATCATCTCAGTTTATTCATGCCATTATCTAATTAATATCTCTTAAGAATACTGTCAGGAAGGTTAGTCCATTTCAGACCCCCAAAAATACACTTAAAAAAGCACTTACAAAATTATCTTCAAATTTCGATTGGGGTTCGTAACTCTGGGGCCCACTTTTGCTACCTAATTGCTCACCCATGTGGTTGAGGGGAACTCAGCCCGCCCCGCCCTTCGCTGTCCGCTACTGGGTCTCTGTCCTGTCCCTTGGCTCTATCATACCCCGCCCTTAAAACTATGTATGGTTTCCCGCCTCCACTATATCTTTCTCACATTCCCCTTCCTGACTCCTGTGGGTGAAAAAGTTCCTCATCCCTTTGACTCATCTGAGTCTTCAGCCAGTTGGCCCCCGTTTCTGTTTCCCCTGGGAAAATCCCGTCCCCTTTTCCTTGGGATTCCCCAGTATTTTTTTATGTCGTTATCTGTTTCCCCCCCCTTTTCCTCCAGTGGGAAAAATCTTTCCCCCAACCTTTCTTCAGGACAGCCCCCGGTTGTGGAACTAGCCTTTGCAAACCCTTTCCTTTTTTTTTCTTTTCGACCAGGTGTGGGTTCCAGATTGGTGCTGATATTCTAGTATGGGCCTGACGTGTTGTGTGTGTGTGTTTTGTTGTGTGTGTGTGTGTGTGTTGTGTGTGTGTGTGTGTGTTGTTTTTGTATGTATGTATGTATGTATGTATGTTTTATGTATGTATTTATGTGTTCTACTGGGTCTCTGCTCCCCCTGCTCCATGAGCTTTATCATCCTTTCAAAACTATGTATGGTTCCTGCCTCCACTATATCTTTCGAACTATTCCATTTCCCTGACTATGGGGCTGAAGAAATGTTTCCCTAACACCCCTTTTGCTCATCTAGCTTCCCAGTTGTGCCCCCTTTTTTTGTTTTCCCCTCTGGAACATCCTGTCACTGCACCTTGTCAATTCCCCCGTATTTTGTATGTCTTTATCATGTCTCCTCTGACCCTTTTTCCTCCAGTGTTGTTAATCCTATTTCAATAAACCCTTTTCTTCATAAAAAGCCCCCTGATTTTGGGGAACTAACCTTGTCGAAAACCCTTTTGCACTTTCTCTGTTTTCTTTACCTTGACCAGGTGTGGGTTCCAGACTGGTGCTGCTTTTAGTATGGGCCTGAATCAGGTATACAGTGTCTTGACGATTCCTTTTTAAAGGGTACGGCGTAATTTTGGTTTGCCATCCCCCAATTTGCTGCCCGTTATCGGTTGATGTGTCCTCCTGAGAGGGTTTTTGGCGTTATACTCACCGGCCCCCTTTCCGGGGTTTTGTAGCCTTTGTCCCCCTAGCTTGTACTCTTACGATCTTCTTTGCCCTTCTCCCAATCCCTTTACTTTGCATTTGGAGGGGTTGATTGAGAAGCCCAAATTCTAGACCAGATGTCGAGCTTGTCCAGGGGTTTCAGCCCTGCCTGGTCCTCTTCCGATGTGATTCTCCTTTATTTTCACATCATCCCTCATTGCAAAATAATCAATAATCCTTAATTAAAATTTATATTCCCCCTTCTCCTTTTATAACTGATCCTTTAACAATTCACCCCCTTCCTTCGTTCCCCAGATCTCCGCAAACCCCTTTTTTTCTTCCCACTGAAACTGTATGTTGTATTATGTATGTATGTATGTATGTATGTTTTTGTATTTTTATTATGTAGTTATGTATTATTATGTATGTTGTATTGTTAATTTTTATATATATATATATATATATATATATATATATATATATATATATATATATTATATATATATATATATATATATATATATATAAATGGTACAAACACATGGTCCCCCAAAAACACCCCTTTTTTTAAGTTTATTTTTTTTAAAAGTTTTTTTTAAAGGTTTTTGGGGGTAAAAAGGGCTAGTCTATTTTTACATCATTTTTTTGGAGATAAACGAATGGCAGAAACATTTTAATGAAAAATAGTAAAAATTTTAATTTTTATATATATATATATATATATACAGTGGGACCCGGGGTTGATATTTTCATTCAGAATGCTGTTAATCCATTCCCAAAAGAATTTATCTCCTTAAGAAAAATTGAAAAAAAGACTAGTCCTTTTGGGCCCCCCAAAACACTAAAAAAATTTAAAAAAAAAAACTTACATAAAAAGTTTTGGGGGCCATCGTAAACCCCGGGGAAAAAAAAAAAAAATTTTATATATCAGTGGGACCCCCGGTTCGTATTTTTTTTATTCCCGAATGCTGTTAAATGCCCTTACCAAACAATTTATCTCCAAGAAATGTTGTAAAATAGACTAGTCCTTTTGACCCCCCAAAAATTTCACTTAAAAAACATTTAAAAAAATAAACTTACAAAAAAGGGGAGTTTGGGGGCCATAAAAAGGGGTACCACTGTTTTTATATATATATTATATATATATTAAAAATTTTTTTATATATATATATAATTTTATATATATGTTTTTTTATATATATATTATATTATATATTATGTATTATGTTTTTGTATTTTTTAAAAAAACATTTTTTATACAAAATTTCTTTTATAAGTTTAAAACATACATACATACATACATACATACAGTTTCAGTGGGGAGAAAAAAAAGGGGGTTAAGTCAGGGTATCTGGAAAATTAAAAATAAGGGAAGGGGGAGCAATAAAGTTGAAGGATCAGATGGAAAGAAAAGGGGAAAATAAATTTTAAATTCAAGGATTATTTGGGTTAAAATAAGGGGGTTCGAAAAGTGGGTCATAATAAGGTGAAAGCACCTGGAGAACAGAGGAGGGAGAGGGAGAGAGATTTTGGAAGATGTTGGAAGTTGGAACTTTTTAACCAAGTGAGAGTAATTTGGGAGGGGACCTAAATGCTAAAGTAGGAGAAACATGT